>JASANE010005056.1:0-20023 GCA_030248225.1 Trileptium ribeirensis | reverse complement strand
TAATTGTTAAAGCTAATACGCTATCAACAGTACCATTAGTTATTTACCCTAGGATTTTTTATTGGGAAAATTGTGATTTACCTTATAGACCAAGCATCCTATGTCGCAGTGACACTAACTATGGGTGCGTCTCAAGCGACTTTTGTATTGGAAACAGTGCAGGCAGTGACGACGCTGTCAGGGAGTGAGTTCCAGGATTGGGCCACTCCAATTGAATGAAGGGCACGGACATTTGTTCGAGCGTAGCGCACGTCAAGTTTCATTCTGTTCCCCCGCTGATATCGTGTGAGGTACGAGTAAACATATTGTCAGGCTTCAAGATAGTGAATCGATGGAGGACTTTGTACGCGTACACCAAATCGATTGTTTGGCGCCGTTGTAATAGAGACGAATAGTTGTCAGGATTGTAGTCACGGCAGAGGAGCAAGCTACGACGCTGGACGGCTTCAAGACGATTTGCAAGAGTTGCATATTGAGGCGACCAGATGATTGATCCATGCTGAAGCACCGGGCGGACTATGCTTTATACAATGGGGTGATTACATCAGATTAACAAGACACAACACAGCGGCGAATAAGGCCTATCCTTCGATTGGCTTGACTTTCAATGTGGTTGACATGGATATTGAAGCAGAGATCATCTGATAAAATGATCCCGAGGTCACGTATAGATGAGACCTGGTTGATTGGTCCCGCACAAAGCCGGTAATTGAAGTCAAAACTGGGACGTACCCGTAGTGTATGACATTTGGAAAGTTTTGGGACTAATAGGGAAGCATCACACCTTAGTTCAAACTCTTCCAGAGCTTGTTGGAGGACGTAACAATCAAGTACGGCGTCAATGCGTCGCTGCAAGCGGATGTCATTTACGAACAAGTCAATCTCGCAAAGGTTGTCTACTCTGCTGACAAGGTCGTTTATATAAACCAGAAAGCAGTATGGGCCTGAAATGGTTCCTTGGGGGTTGCCGCTACGGACAGCTGTCCACAGTGTAGATTTTCACAATGCAATCACCCGTTGCCGCCTATCCGATAGGAAATCTGTAGACCAAGCAAGTAGTCTTTCACGAACCCCACACCACTCTAGGATGTGGGAGGTGTCTCAATCAGGAGGCGGCGAATTGGGACTGTGTCGAAGGCTTTTTTGAAATCGATATATATGACGTCAGCTCCAGGCAGAGAGTGATCGTCAAAGGTGGACCAAAGGAATTCCCGGAATGTCAACAAATTAGATATGACAGATCGGCCGTGGAGCGATCCGTGCTGCTTTACAGACATTCTATTATTTTCCACAGGGAACTGGATGATTGACTGCCATATTAGCCGCTCCAGAACTTTAGAACATATAGGTGTAAGGGAAATTAGGCGTAGGTCATCCAACTTTAGCGAGTTGGGTACCTTTGGTATTGGAGTAATGTTAGCACATTTCCAATCCGATAGAACACGGCCGCTATCTAGCGTTTTGCGAAAAATTATATAGAGCGGGCGAGCAAACTCGGTTTCGCATCGCTGCAACACGAGGGACCGGATGCCATCAGGGCAGGAGACTTACATGCATCAAGTCCTTGCAATTGAGTCGCTATATCCGCTGGAGAGAACTGAACATCACTGATTGATTCGGTGCACCAACCGGTTGTTGGTATTGTACAGGTCCGGGTGGCTCATTTATAAATACAGATCCGAAATGGTCGTTGATGCAGTTGGCTATAACTGCGGGATCAGATATCATGTTACCACCCGCATCTTTAATTGCACGCAGTGATGTGACCGGCTTAATTGATTTTTTTTGCATATCTATAAAGTTTCTTGCTGTCGCGTCCAAAGGTTCTGGCCAATCGCTGCTCATAGCTTGCAATGGGCGTTGCGAATAGACTCATGATGAGCGGTGGAGTCACGTTGATATTCGTTATACAACGAATGGAGATATCCGGAACACCTGTATGACTGCCGTGCTCGTTTCTTCGCGTGTTTACAGCGCTTTACATGGCGACTGGATAGCCAGGGCTGTTTGTAGCTTGTAGAAAAAGGCGTTACATTAGGAACAAAAATGTCGAATATTGTACGGTACGCTCTGAGGAACGCGACCCATGATTCATCAGTATCTAGCGAAATAAAGAGGGTACTCCAGTCAGTACATGAAAGGTAGCTTTTAACGGCATCATAGTCAGCTCTGAAGAAAAGCGGCATATCGCGAGTCGGTTCTGGTGCTTGGCAGGCACCGGCCACATTAATTAAGATGGAGACATCGTGGTCACTAGAACCGAAGCCATCCGTGGGCTCAACAACGCGTTCCGCACAGTTGGTCACCTCGAGATCCAACATGTTTCTAGCACGGGTCGGAAAATGGACAAGTTACTCCAAAAAGTTGTTCGACAGAACCTGCCGGAAAATCAAGTCGCATGGCGAAGAAAAACTCGGACTGGGCCAGTTAAGAGAAGGTAGATTAAATTCATCATAGATGATGCCATCATCGTTTCCTAGTAATTCAAATGATGCTCAGATATGTTCGAAAACGGTATGTTCGTCACACCAAAACGTGTTGAAGTGGTCGGAATTAGAGGGGCGGTAACACACGCCAAAAACCAGCGAATTTTTACTGGCGTCGATGCTTTTGACAAACAGTGCTTCTGGCGGTGGAATACGAGGAGAACATAATATTAGGCAGATTCAGGGAGCACTTCACTATAATGGCAACACCGCCACGTATTACACCGGGAAATACATCTTGCCGGTCACATCGGAAAAGTTTATATACTTGAGGTATATAGGAAACGTCGTCAAATTACTAAGCTATAACTAATTATAGTTTTAGGATACCTAATTGTGAAGTCCTTGAGCCAATATTAGTTCTTTAACCGGAATTCTTTAAACCAAAAGAGTTGACCTCGTGATCTTTAAACACCGAGAATCCGTGTAATTCTTTACGCTCACCAGGTTCCGTATTAGTTTTAGTAACAATCCATAAAAACGATGAAAAACCGACAATTAACACTAACGAACGCATCTAAGTTCTTAACCGCATAATCACAACCGTTGAACTATGCTACTGTGTTACTAATAGCTAAGTTATCCATAGTGAATTGAAAAAACAAATAAGAATTGGAGCTAAGCGTAATTATTTACGCTAATGAAACTATCGATTTGAAGGAAACAATTAAGCCTGCACGTAATTATTTACGCCACTATACTACGAGATGATGCGACCTACAACAAAACAACAAAACACAGACTGAATTTGATATGAAAACAAAAGGTAACCTTATGTTAGTAAATTAAACTAAAAATGAAGATTATGCGAATAATAATGGTGAAAAACTTAAGATTTTGGGTTTTTGGGATATTTTTGCGTATTTGGGACGGGTTGGGACCAGAAATCCCCTTGTAGTCTATTTAACCGCCGAAAGTAATATGCCTAATTTGCATATCTTTCAATATTCTTTTAATTTTTTAGCTTTGTTGTCTTCGTTACCGAGAAATGATTTGATTGCGAAACTTTGGAGGGTTCTAATATTGTTTGCATTACACTTACTATTATCCGGAGTGTTGTCAACACATTGTCGGGGCTGGCACTATTTTCATTCATTTAGTATCGTGCATGGTACTATATTCATCTACTTAGTGTCGGGCCTTTCATTAGGTTAGTCTCAGTTCCCGAGTTTTAAATTCCAAACAGAAAATATGAAGTAAAATCTGGAATGAATCTTGACTATATTTCAGTAAATACATAGGTATATTTTACTATGAGCAAGGGCGTAGCCTGGAATTTTGAAAGGGGGGGTCGCGGCCCACAGTGGGTGCCTAAACAACGGGGGGTCCGGGGAGGTCGCGCTCAGAAATGTGAAAGTGGGATCCAGGAGGGCAGGTCAATCAGTGATGCACATTTGTACGAGTTAACCGTGTACGAGCGGAGAAAGTTTCAATGAAATGGCATTTCCTAGCCCGGAATAAGAATTGGTATATTAAGTACGCTTTAAACAAGTAAAAAATGTAACTGTTGCCAAAATAGCTATTTTTTTATATAAAAATGTGAAGTTTTTCAAAAATACGGTTGAAAGTAATTGTTTTCTATTGCGAGAGAGGCTAGTTTTAGGACAATTTCCGACATGATTTTCAACCGGAATCATTCAAAAAATTTTTGTTTGGGATTGAACCAACAAAAGGGTGGGGGGGGGGGGTCGCAACCTCCCCTGGCTACGTCCTTGCCTATAAGGTAACTCAACGGTTCTAGATAAGGCATTTAGTAAGCCAATATGCTGCATTACCGCTACCCCAAAGTGGTTCCAAATTTTGGGAGAATGTTTTAAAGAAAATTGGGAAAAGTGGGTAGAAATTTAGGTTTTGAGTTGGAGGGAGATGAATACTCAGGAGGGCGAGATGTCCAAAAACTGACACCTATTACCTAAGTACTTAGCTGGTAGCGCTGCTGGGTTTCGAGGAAATCACACACGATCGTGTAGTTCGAGCGGAGTTAGCCACACAACCTCTCCTGAAACGGTTTTTCAAGCTTCCGCTAGATTTAATGTGTTTTTGACTAGTTTCATGTGAAATAGAGTAAATTTCTTCAAAATGGTGTTAATGCTTTTGATCTTGGAGAAGCACCTAGTGATTTGCCACGGCGTAATATACTAGCGTCAATGATATACTGTTATTGTTCGCCAAAACATGTTATTTGTGTACAATACGTTACACTTTCATGTTATTAGGTAAATATCAGAAGTTACAGTTGAGTGTTAGAACGGCTGACATGTATATTACATGCTTGCTAAAAAGGACTGTGCCGTCGTGTGTTTTATAATTAGCCCTCTGTACTTACTGGTCTCAGTGTACTCGCTCAAATCATCTAAAATCAATAGTGTTAATGGTCAATTGTAACAAAACTGCTCAGATCAATGATCTTTCCAATCGTCAATTTACCGCACCATGTGGAGGGAAGTATGCTTCGATATTTTAATGTCAAGGACTACATGTTCAAAACGGCAACAGTGCGGTGTATTGTCGAAGGCATTACGTTGGGTTTCAGTGTTGAAGCGACATATAGCACAGAGCATGGATATGTCCTCTATTAATCTATTTCCAAAACTGTCCTCTATTTTGAAATTTGTCCCCTACTTCCTTTTTTAGTCTGACAAAAATATTGTCTTTGAACCCAAAAAATGAGCAGAACAAAACTGGGCAAAATTAATAAATTACTCATCCTGTAACATTACATGTTGGGATCAGAGCCCGGGACCTAGCCGGAAATTCGTATTTTCTCACTGGCCGGCTCGGGCCGGGCCTAAAATGTTTAGGTAAACAAAAAGTAATACGGAGTGTTTAGACACCTTGTGACTTCAAGATGTACCAGTATAAAGTGTCATATATACAGTATAAACTTCGGAATCGCCTCACTTCTCAAATGAGTACTGCTAGATGAAGTACGTGAGTCCAAACTATGGTTTTCCATTTTTTCGACGAAAATACAACGTCACAGGTCAAGAAGCAAATGGACATGCATGTTACCTACTGGTCCAAGGTTTCCAACCGGTGGAATTCCGCGTTTGTAGCAATGACGTCTGCTAAAAAGGACACATGAAACTGAGATACGTGATGCTGAAGTAACTGTTCAACTTTTTGTCAGAAGGACCTATCTAACTTCATATGGCGTGTTCGAAAAATGTGAACTGAAGGTGTCACGGCTGCAAATGCTAAGATATAAACAGCGAGTGCCATATAGGCGGAATTGCGTGTTGAAATGTCCAAACTACGATGAAGAACTGAAGCTAGTTGCGAAACCACCCAAAAAATAGGTTCTGTTATTTGAAATATACAATGTTTTCACTGACGATCCCAAAAATATCTGTCAGAAGTTATTTGTCACATGATGCGAAAATATGGCAACTATACAGAAAAAATTCGTTCCAAAAGCTTCGGGGAGGCAGCCGCTTCTTCATCCCTTCTGGGACCGCTCATGTATATATATGTCCTCTATTGTAACCTTTGTGGGTGCTCTTTTTTGTGCAGACCCTGTAAATTCACTGATAGCTCTAGTTACATGATAGACTACTGGGTTCTCCAAAGTCGAATGCATGCACTTTTTTGCAACCCATCGACAGGGGCCCCCGGTAAGAAGACCACTAGTAAAATTTTTGGGTTCCCCAGGTAAAACACCCACAGTAATTTTGGGTCTACCCGGCAAAAATCCTGTTGGCAAAATTTCCGGCTTTCCACGGTAAAAACATCCGAGATGACATTAAAATTGACAAAATTTTTCACAAAAATCCCTTTTCGAAGGTAACAGTGTGACAAATTTCAGCAAAAAATTGGTTAAAAAGTTGTTTTTAACTTCAATAAGGAAGATTTTACACCGTGTATGAGCCTATTTATTATCAATTCTAGCGTTTTTCACTTAAAAATATTAAAGTTTGGAAATATTTAAACACCCCATCTCGTCCGCAGTTCAAGCCAGTCCTGTTTCCCTAGTTCGCGCTCCCTGGCAAAAGTCGGCGCCGCCAGTTCCAAATCGGGGCCTCCTCGCAAAATTTTCAACGAAAAGGGAAGCCAGGACTATTATCGGAAGCGTGATATAATTTCGATGAAGGCCGTATATACCTTGTGAATAATCTGTGTTATAGCCAAGTGTTTCTGTTCGCGTTAGTTATTTCGAGCGTCAGAGTCAACGAGCTTTCTAGAACGTTTAAATGCTGTGTTCTAGGAATAAACTGTGTTTTAAAGTCGGGTTACACATCACGGAAACCCTTTATAAAATATACGCCGTGCTTCGTTGCCGCAGTACGTCCGGGAACCGAACTCGCATTACCCATGCTATAATTGATTGCTGCCTCGTCTTTTATTTCTATTACGTGTTATAGTTTGGGATTGGAGCCGCCTTATATAGCACAATAGCTAGACACGGCCATTGCAATTGCTAAACCCACCACAACAAGCTCCGGTAGGCGTTATTGTCAGAATAGGAACATGGTGTAACCGGAATTTTGTTGTGGCAAAATTGGGGTTCCAGTTCCGACCAATTTTTGCAGCAGTCGAGGTTCTGGTTTCATGTCCCTTGGATATCTGTGCTGGGCTCTCCAAAATAGGGGGGTTGGGCCCCTGGCAAAAACAGAGTGCCTCCTACTCTTCGCTTCGTGGCAGATTTTTTTGTTTACACTCGGTAAAAAACCCTCAAAGTACATTACATAAAATCACATCAAAATTTGTACTAAAATTCCGTTCTGAAGCCAAAAATCTCGCAAATTTTGTCAATTTTGGACACATATACAACTTTACAACCTTTGGTGACGAATCCCAGTACTTGGCCCCCATGGTTTATCGACCCAAAAATTCCTAATTTTATTATGACGTCCTGAGAGGCTGATAGCTTGCACTTGGGTGGGAGGGGTACGGCCGTGGGAAACTTATTGCCGGCGTTAGTTTTCTCTTAATTTGTGCGGTATTTTGTAATATATCGACGTATGCTGTCGAGAGCTGATTGGTTGTGCACGCAAAAGGCGTAGGTGTACCTATGCTTCACTACGTTCTGCAATCTCGACAAACTTACTAGTTGTATGTACTTTTTGTATTTTTATCCATTTATGTTTTCAGGATTGTATCTGAGTTGGACAACAACCACATTATATATATTGTAGCAACAAGATGGGAATCCAAAGTCTTACAAAATTACTTGCCGAGCATGCTAAAAATGCTTCCAAAGAGAACGATATAAAGAACTACTTTGGTAAGCTATTTTAAAAGTATTACTACTACGAATACTCTATGTATCTAGCTTCTTCATACTGGTGACTAGATGGTCACATAACATTTTTATTTCCTTCTGACAAAACTCGTGTCCCTATCAAAATTTTGGCTTCCTTGGCTCAATTCTCACTCATTTTTGCATCCAACGAGTAAAAACCTGTTCTGGATTGTCAACACGCCGACGGTTTTTGGGTATCAAAATCTGAAACATGGAAATCTTCGGAGCCTAAGAGTCCGACCCCAAAAGTAAAGACACTATGTGAGCAACTTTTCGTTGCCGTAGTTCGAAAACTTGTGTAATGCATATTTATGTGGGTATATAGATAGATTATATAAGACCGATCTTTTATAGTATACTTATGTCTACTATAGGTTAGGTAGGTATTGCTTTGTTTACTTTTACTACTACAAGATAACTGAGGTACCGATAACGGTGGGCGGTACCACGTGGCACCGGTGCCGGCAAAAATTTGGTACCGGTCGTTCTCTAGTATATACATAGGACGGTTTCATTTGGGCAGGCATGACAGTTCTGCGGCTGGCCCTTAGGTACCCTCATAATGGACTGTCCGGTATACAAAGCGTGTAGTTTGATGTAATGCTGTATAAGATCTTGAAATAATTGATCAAGACTTTTTCTTTTCGTACTCTTAAGTTTGGCTGCCAACACATTTTGTCTTGTCCGCAAACATCCGAAAAGTTGCGTGGCAAATCGTGTTATTTCTCGGGTGAAATTTCAAACGGGGGGCGGCGACAAGAATTTGGCTTAAAACGCGAAATATTTTCACGTACTTTTGTTGTTGTACAAGTATATATTTTCAAGCTTTTCAGGCTATAACACGATATTTTACACACACATATATGTATAGTAAACATAAAATTACAAACATTAATATATCTTGGATTTCGCTAAACATGAAGGGTTTCGGGTGAGGTGGATCTGACCAACATGTGTAATTTGAATGGTGGCCCATCCTACCCATATTATGTATATTTTAAATACCCCTGTGCTATAATACTTTAGTTTGTGATGTTTTTAATTTGATATATTTGTTTAAGGTCGAAAAATTGCTATCGATGCGTCGATGAGTATTTACCAATTTTTAATTGCTGTGCGCCAAGACGGAAGCCAGCTGACTAATGAAGCTGGTGAAACTACAAGGTAGGTGCTTTTTGAAACGGAGCGAGCGAAACGAGAGGAGTTTTCACTGAGGGCATTCATAACTGATTTTCAGAATGACGGATTTCGACAAATTTTTTTGTTCCATAGCAAAAAAGATGAGGATTTTCTCTTTAGTTAAACGTGAACAGCTCCGACCCCGTCTTCCAGCTCAAAGTGGCAAAAACAGGTATTTTAAATGGAATGGTGGCAAATCAGGCCATACGGGTACCAGTGTTTCGCACCCTATATATCGCGACGCAGGTTCTCATTGAAAAAAATGAAGACCACCATGCAGAATCTGCAACTGTGCTGACAGATTTTTTTGTTCCAAAGAGATGACGATGTGCTCTTTAGTTAAACGTGAACAGCTTCGACCCCATCTTTTGTGTCAAAGTGGCAAAAACTGGTTTTCTAAATACAATGGCGAATCAGGGCATACGGGTACCAGTGTTTCGTAGTCTATCTATCGCGAAACAGGTTCTCGTCGAAAAATGAAGACCACCATGCAGAATCTGCAACTCTGCTGACCTAGACTTTTAGGTTGGTCCACTCCCTGAGCCGCTGTGCGGCGGAATATGTTTCGTCGAGCCTTTGCCAAAAATAGCGATTTTCTTAATTGCGCAGTGTTATTGCTTGTTTTACATTACAATGAGTGCCTATTGCGTTATCAATCACGATCGATACGACGGTGTTACTATCTAGACTCTAGCTTGAATATATTATACCTTTTCATATGGGCAAAGGGTTTAATGGTCGACAAACCCGATATCCAAAAAGAATCGACGAACCCGAAAAGTATGTTTTCATTTGCTTGATTATGTATTGCGTATAGGCAGCTCCGTCGGCTGGTGGGGGAGGTCGCCAGGGTGGGAAATTGCTGAAATTTTAGGAAAGCAAAATTTTTGCTCCGATTTTTGCCAATAGCACCTATTACTTTTATGCCCCAAATTTTGTCCCTTTTCACCCTATGTTTGCCAATTTTCGCGAAAATTTCCGCGCGCTTCCGACGCGGATGCATGGCGCGGACCCTTCACCGGAGGTGTCCGACTCTTAGAAGTAAACTACCATCATCGATACCTGTGGTTTACGAGCGATTCTATGCTCTACGGTTGCCGGCATTTTTCGCTCTCCCACGTTCAAAAAATTTTATGTTGTTCACACAATGATTCCAGAAAAATTTTATGCTTTAGCCGGCGGAAACGGAGTAATGCGATAGAAAGCATTGAAAATATTATGTGGAACTTTTATTTTGAAGCTAAAAATGTCATAATTTGCTTAAAATGTTGATTTAAAATCGCTTTTAGCGTCAACCCGTGACGTCTTCAGAGTGTTTATGAATAGTTTTATGGGAGTGTTTCAGCACTTTGCCTCGCAACCACGCAATTTCAAATACATTTAAAGTTCAAAACCTCTGGGGGCATCCGTATTTCATTTCAAAATTTTTAGTAAATGATGAAGCCATGTATATTGCGTCTTTCGCTCTGACTATATGCTCAGCTGAGACCGTTAGGTTTCTAGAATTTTGGAGTGGTTATCTTCAACCTGAAGCCTTATATGTTGTGCCTTATGGTTGATCGTATAGTTCTGCTCGTTTTGTGAACCTACATAGACTAGCTTTGGCATATAAATTTATCAGTTCACATCAGTAGAATATATAAACGATATAAGAATAACCTCAACACTTTCTTTTAACGCCACGTTACTTCCATAAACATTTTTTTTTGTTAGGAGCATCATTTATTTGCTTGGAACAAAAACTACTCCAAATGTAAAAATTCTGGCGTTGGTGATAATTGAACACTTAATTTCTGGATTGGTAGCACACGACCGCGTGGTAGACCACTCGGCCACGGTTTAACAGACGTGTCTTGCATTACATTGCGGGTAATTTGAACTGTGGTGCGAGTTTTCTACAACGGTATGAAACACTGCAGATATTGTAGGCTTAATAATTTAGAGCGGGTAGAAACAACTGACAGTATTAAATCAGAACAAAGTGGCAGAAACAAAATACGGAAACTAGCTTCCCGAATTTTCTGGTTGCAGCCTGCAAAACCGTTACAAAAACAGCTACCCATATTGGAGAGACGATTTGCATCGCCCTTTATATCCTAGCCCATGCGTCTTTCTAGTTTGTTCAACCACTGAAAACCCATAAAAATTGGCGCAGCAGTTGGATAGTTTACTCAAAGGTTATGCAGCAGCAGAGGTAAGATTAATTGGTTGCTGTTACCTAGTGTAAACTCAACTGGAATAACTCATGTCTAACAATGCATGACTTTATATTGCTGTGATAGGATATTGTGTGCTGCGTATGCTAAACGAGCGCCAACGAAATCTTAAACAGTACGCTGGATAGCACCATACTAAAAACCAAAACGAAACAGTGGATTATCATATTAACGCTGTCATGTAAGTTTTTTGATAGAATCTAATTTGTCACTAAAATGTCGCTAATTTGTCATTACATTGTCACCTTTAGAAATTAAATATATTTTGTCACATTTTCTCATGGTTAACTTTGTATATATATTGTCTGCAATATTTTTTCAGCCATTTAATGGGTATGTTCTATCGAACAATTCGAATGGTTGAAAACGGAATCAAACCATTGTATGTATTTGATGGAAAGCCACCAGATATGAAAACCGATGAGGTAGTGATTTATTTGTGTTAATCCCCATTCAAAGAGAAATTTACTAGTTTTTTAAAGGATACATCAAATTTTGTACCCAAATAAGCTTCAGAAAGGTACATTTTCTACATAATAACCTGTATGTATCAGTTGTACACTTAGGTATGGTGTCCGGAACTAGCATTCATTTGTTATATCTTGACCTATAATGCAGCGTTCACAGATAGTTATGTGCAGTCAATACACATTTTGGCAAAATTTATGACAAAGTTGCTACAGAAACAATGCCACTTTCCGGAAAACTGCTACAAGAACTATGTCACTTTAAAAAAATTGTGCCGCTTTTAGAAAACTTGCTACAGAAACTGTGTCATTTTTGTAAAGTGCCGTAAAAACTTGTATCACTTATAGAAAATGTGCTACAGAAACGGTCACTTGTGCCATAGCATATCGACCCGCGCCTGGATCGGTTAAATTCTGCACGAGTCAAGCGTTATCTTCGAGCGAGTAACTGCTTTGTTCACAGCAAATTGTACTTCACTCTTGCCGTTTTACTCCCCGTTCCTTGTTATCACCACGAGAAAGACGTCAGCCTCGTGCGAGTCTCGCGTTAGCTTCTCAAACTCATATTATTAGCGATTATCTCAAAAATGCCAAATAGCTCAAATAAGTGTAATGTATTTTTTGCTTTCTAATGTTTTCAGTTTGTTTTATCATTTCATACTCATTCGAAAAAATTAATCGGAAGGTCAAAAATATCCAGTTCATAAATAGGTTTACTATATCTCAATTTCAAATAAAGAGAGCTAAGTTGCTCAAACACATGCTGGATCAGGCAACCCAATCGTAATGATACTACGGATATATTGAATATGACTGCGCATGAAAAACTGTTTTCTGTCTCGTTAAACTAATGCCAATATCCATACCATCATAAATATGTTTCATCTGAATGATATAACATTGGTTATCACAATGACTTTAATCGTGGAAAATCGTTGTTACGCGTAATATATTAATGTATACCGAATTGCCTAGATTGGAGTTGCATATGTTTCTGTTAACGTAATACAATTGCGAAGACATGGACTTATTCTCTTTCGTTTACAAAACTGAAATGTGTTTCATTAGAAGCTATGGTTTCAATAAATCAAATGTCTTTATTAGCGACAACCTTTACGCTTCGCACCGAATGTCAATTTGAATTTCGATCAACCTATAGTCAAAGCATTTAAATGTAAGAGCTATAAATAGCAGTAACGATACAAAACGCTGTGAATTAAAAAAGATATTCCTTTATATGTGTCTCGCGAATGTAATTTTAACCAGAAAATTATTTACAATCGAATAATTCTCTATTATTTTGTTCACAAATCCTTTTGCTGTTTAATACATATTCACAACAAAACATCAAGATTTTAACTGACAAATAAAACAGTATTTATAGAGTGAATACATTTGTTTGTTATTTGAAATCATTAATATGTTTAAAAACTAGGCGCTATTGTGTGCGGTTACTAAAACGGGAGAGGCTAAGCTCGAACCCGGGCCTGTCTTATTTTCTTTCGGACAGGGCCGGGCGACTGATTTTCATTCAAACCTGATCAACTTCTTAGTTGAACGACAGTGGTGACAATAATGATTTTTATAGTGCGCTTGTTTTTGGTTTCAAATGGTAATATGTCATCGGGATTCTAATAACAGTAATTGGCGGCATGTATAACCTCTATATGCGTGTCTCTTGAAAAACTTGTCCCGTTACAACAGAATTTTTTGTGTGTAATGGCACAAAACTGATGCGTTTGACAAAACAGCGTGTCTTTTTAACAGTGGTTTGGAAATTTCGAAATTATTATCTGTAGATTTTGTGACATAGCAGTGCATATCATCATAACAAGTATGTCTATAAGTGCATATATCAGTACCATCTTCCTGTCCGTATTGTTTGTGCTACTGTTTCAGCTGGAAAAACGAAAAGAACGTCGGGAAGATGCACAGAAAGAACTTGAGAAAGCTGTGGAGGAGGGTAATACTAGTCGTTTTGATATTTATTTTTAGTTATAGATCTGTGGGATCGCTCTTAAACAGTAATCATTGTAGTAGTAGAATTTTAAAAAGTTGAGTTGCGTTCACACGTTCAAATATTTTGCTCAAAATTTAAAAGTAGTTTTCGGTTTTTATTGAATGTCAGCG
Source organism: Trileptium ribeirensis (assembly GCA_030248225.1). NCBI lineage: Eukaryota > Metazoa > Nematoda > Enoplea > Enoplida > Thoracostomopsidae > Trileptium > Trileptium ribeirensis. The sequence continues at coordinate 6,303 of JASANE010005056.1, read as the reverse complement.
TATGATCACTATTCAGAAACTTCCGGAATAAAACATTAACAAAGTTAATATTGCACAATTTTAAAATAAAATTTAATAAAATACTGCAAAAAAGTCCATCGAAGCTTATAATCATCACGATTTGTTTTTCCCCTACATAATATCTATATTAATGACTATCGGCCGCTGCACTAAGACTGTTTGTTCAGCAGCATATCATATGATAACTTATATTTTTCATTGATGCTTGGAGAAAAAAGATGCTCCATACACACTTGATTAAATTGCTTACACGCGCTGCGTTTCGCACCGAGCCAAGTTATGCGAACTGCAATAATACATTCAACTTGTTAATATATTATGACTTTCGATTTGGGAATCAGTAGCTCTTCGCAGTGGGGTGAAACAGAATGTTTATCATGTAATAATTTGGTCTAGTTGAACAAGAAGAACTCTCGACGTTTGGTAATAAACAGGCGTCTCTAATTTCTAGTACTACTACTTATTAATGTGGCATACTATGGAAATATTTTAAACACGAAACTAAAGCAAAAATTGTGATACAATATTTCGATTGATTGCGATAAAAGTTTGTAAATTTTTAAAATATCTGAAGACTAAAAGCTTCAGCAGAACCACAGAAGAGTGACTTATGTCTCAGTCTTAAGATTGTGAGGTCATAGTGTATAAGTTTTTTCTGATACTTAAAAAAACCTTGATGTTCTCCACGTTTTTGTTCTGACATAATCACGATTCATTTTATTTCGATTTAGGAGACTTCGAAGCTGCTGATCGCTATAATCGACGCCTGGTCAAAGTAACACGTGAACATAACGATGAATGCAAGAAACTTCTTCGATTAATGGGGATACCGTTTATCGATGTAAGTAAGAGAAAGCCAGCATCAATGGCTTAGTAATTCTGTATAGCAGCAAGATAAGGACGGATTTTAGACGAGCCTTCGCTAATCAAGATTTGCTGCATGGTTCTGTGTTTTTGTTTCTTCTCAGTTTTGCGAAAAGATAAACTAGTTTATGAAGATGGTTGTGATTGAAGATGAAGAAAATATGCTTAGCGCTGTTTGAATAAATTTTATTGATTAAACCGAACTTGTAGTATTATTGGTAGCATAGGTTTTAGTATCTCCTTACCTCCATGCTCAATTATATGAACGTTGTAAAATGCGTAGCAAAAGCGCAAAATTAAAGGAAATACATATATTCTGTGGTATTTTTATGAAGGTTGTGAGATACACAGTTTTTGTGCGGGCACAATATTTTTGGTAAAATGTTAAAAGGCAATTTTTTTCGGGCACTTCTCTCCCTACGATAAATTAGAAATATTAATTATTGTAACGGTTTATAAGAGTATGCTGGCTTTTTCATTCACTGAAAATTTTGCCAGGGGGCGTGAACTCAGGCTTCTACTGGGGAAGGTCGAAGCACGCTGAAATTATTAATAAATTGCCTCAGAAACGGTGTAAAAACGTCTTTATTCAGGTTAAAGGCATCTTCAACCAATTTTTTGCTGAATTTAGTCTAAATTTTTAACTTCGGAAAGGATTTTTTGTTAAAAAATTAGTCAATTTTTTAGCATATCTGGGGAAAGCCAAAAATTTTGTCGGCAGAGCCAAAATTTTGCCAGGGGACACCGAAAAATGCCAGGCGCGCCTCACCCACTTTGGTGAACCCAGAAATGACCACGGACTAGATAAAATTCCAGAGGGCGCCGATCCCTGGTGCGGACGGCTTCAATAGTGGGACAGACCGGTGTTGGTGAAGACATCCTAGTCTCCCCCAGTAGCCAGAATACAGCTAAAATGGTTGCTGAAATGCGGCAACATTTGTGATGTAACCTCAATCGGCGCAGAGTAATGATATTAAAGGAAAAGAGACTTAGATTAACGTAAGTACAGCTGTTTTGAATTTAAGTCGTGCACTTATATTTATGTAAATGAAATTGGGTATGCGGTGCATGTACCAGTTTTAGGAAAATCCATTTTCAGTTAATCGATTGTGCCCGTTTTAGTTTATATATTGTGCAGATTTGTTTTAGTAATTTATTGTAGAGCTATATTGAAAGAAAGATTTCGTTTTGATTAATGTTGAAAATATCAGTCTAATTTTAATATTGTATTAAATGCGGTAGGTTAGGCATATCTCATACATTGTTCTGAAATAGGTTAGGATATATTTAGTTAACCATTATTATTGCAACGACCAATACGGTCAAACAGAAACATAAATTCTTAGGTTATTCTGTTTGTTGTATGCCATTTTTCAGGCACCATGCGAGGCCGAGGCTCAATGTGCAGCGATGGTTCGCGCAGGGAAGGTGTACGCAACCGCAACAGAAGATATGGATGGTCTTACGTTTGGCAGTAGCATTCTACTAAGGCATATGACGTTTAGCGAAGCCAAGTAAGTTTTATGTAGGTCTGTTTTTAAAAGACAAGGAGGAGTTTGAATGATCACACCTACCAAATAGCCAGTTATGATTGCATTGTAGAACTCGTCTATAATGGTAGCAATCCGTAATTGTTGACACCGACTGATATTCAGCTAGAAATGGGCATGCTTCATCTTGAAACGGAGCAAGCTGAATTTAATCATATAACGGTTAACTGACAACAATTCTTCTGTGTTATTCTACAGCGACCTGTACATTTTACTTGGTAAGTAGGAGTAATGATGAAACCCCTTAGAGCATTCCACCAAGTAGCCTGTTGTGTTTGCATTCCAGGTCTTGTCTATAATGGTAGTAATTTGTGATTGGTGACACTACCTGGTATTCAGCTACATATGGGATGCTTTATATTGAAACGGAGCGAGCAGAGCTTAATCAAATAGCAGTTAACTGGCAAAAATTCTTTTTGTTACTCTACAGCGAGTAGTACATTTCACTGGGTATGTAGGAGTTTAAATGATCATACCACTTGGAGTATTCCACCAAATAGCCAGTTATGTTTGCATTGTAGGACTTGTCTATGGTGGTAGCAACCCGGATTGGTGACACCAACTGAAATTCAGCTACATATTATGGGCATGCTACATATTGAAACGGAGTGAGTTTAAGCGGTTAATATAAAAAATACGTTTTGGTCTGCAGCGAACTGTACATTTTAGTAGATTAAGGGGTTCGCGCAGATTTTTGTTAGACGCGTGATAAGATCTAAATGTGCCATAGCATTTTCATTGCTCGACTCTAATGATTTCTTGTCTAAATTCTGTCAAAACCGACAACAGTAGGAAAAAGGGTGATCTTTAGCAACAAAAACGTGAGAATTCTTTTATTTATTTAATTGTACGTACAGGGCTAGAATAGAATTGTGGTATCGAATACGATGGAAACCAATTTTGTTTGCACAGTATGTATCTAATACAACAGTTGGTACTATGATACCTAAAATTCTGTATCTTGAAAATTATTAACTTCTACAAATTACGAAAGTTTCCGATTTGATGGAAAATAAATGGTCCTGCGGATTTAATAACTGTTGGAAATGGTCGTAACGTCACATTTAATGTTTTGTCTTTCTGTGGCTCAGTGCAAATTAGGAAGGTAATTTTTGAAATGTCAGACTAATCATTCAGCGCAGCTTAATTGCCGCAATGTGTTCATTTCTTCTTGCGACGGATTTTTAATAAATTCGTTTGTTAAAACATAATAATGTGAAAGTGAGTGGTTAATTGTGCTTCGGGATCCAAGAACAGTTTTGCGTAACTACGTTCAACTATCAGAAAACAAGCAATCAAATATGGTTCGATTATAATTACACTCTAGAAAATAAAGTTTTATAAAAATTAGCCGATACCATAAATACATGTGTGCTTGTATATTGCTGAACTCGAAAAGACTAATTTATAGAGTATTTTTGTATATTTTAGAAAAATGCCCATTAAAGAATATCATTTGAACAAAATTTTATCCGAGCTTGAAATGACACAAGCGGAAGTGAGTCAGTCGATCATCATTATGTGCGACTAAACTTAAGATGACTCCATTGGCCGTGTTATTTATATAAAGTTTGAGTTACCGAAACCTATTTTCTGTTAACGAATGCAACCTGTCTTCTGTTAACGAACATCAAGTTTGTTGGAAAAAAGTTTTTCGGTTTTGAAATTAGACTTTTCCTCGAATAATGACGGATAAGATATTTATGACATCATATTTGTCACGGAGTCAAAATTTATGGGGGACTCGCCGGAGGAACCCCGGTTCATGAACTGGCCGACTCAATCTACGGGATCAGGCTACTAGAATTGGTGTGTCGACAGATATGGGGCGATCGAAATGATTTTGTTTTATATTTATTTTTTCATATTTGTGGTGATTTTTGTTCTAATTATGAGGCGTTTCGGTATTAATCATAAATTCTAGTCTTTTGCAACATATTTCAATGAATATTTAACTGTAGCCCACTAAGGTTCAAAAACAGGAGCCACTTTCAAACTGTAGCCCACGTTTCACTTCACCCTCCTGGGTAGTAGTCAATATCTGAACCGTGGGCGACTAAGTATGGGGAAACCAAGTCCCGATTCGTCAGCCAGGGGGGGCAGCTTCCCACGATCCTGGGGAGACGAAGTATGGGGGAAGCCCACCTTATCAGGGAGAAGCCATAGATTGGGTGTTGCAGAAGGTTCTGGTTAGTCGGGTCATCTTAAGTTTAGTCGCACATTTGTTAACTTTATTCTTTATGTTTACCGAATACAACGCCGAAAGAAAGTTATGTAGGCATGTAACAAATTTATTTAATATTTCTTCACAGAATCATTAGACATTTCAGACGTGTTTCAACAGACGGAAAAGCTTTTCGAGTTTCCTCAGTATTCTGGCGACTCTGCTGGGGCCATGCCCAGTATAGTTGTTATTACGTACTGTAATTTCGCCAGTTTTGGAATGTTGTTTCCCACTTTTGCCAGTCTAAGTGTCAAACACTAGGTTAGGATTGGGGGACCATTTACGGTTGTTTTTTAATACCAAAAACTACTCTTGTTACAGTAGAATATTGTATATTCATTGTATATTATATATTAATTTTTATTGCTACTGCATTAAATATGTATACAAGGACGACATGCAAGCTATAATGGTGCCACGATATATAGCTAAATCGAACCACAGTAAAATGTTAGTTGAGAGATAATTGTCCGGAAGTTTCACGTATGAAAAAAATGTCGTTAGGTAGATACAGGGCGTCGCCAGACAAGATGAGGGGCTCAGTCCGGTGGGTTAGGGAGCCGCTCCACTGTAAAAAACAGATGTTTTTACCAAGTAATCTTTTCCTCATCCACAAAAAACGCTGCATAGAATGCCAAAATTTTTGGCAATCCAGCTGCCCATGTTCTTGGGGTTGTTATGATGACCTTGTCTATTTTTATACGCCAAATCAAAATGACCTATATTGTTCTGCATTCTTAGCGTGAAAATAGTTAGTGCTAATTTTGCGGTGATAAGTGTGCGATTTTAACGTGCACTGAAAATTTACAGTCGCTTGGAACTTAAAGAACTATACCAAAGTTTTGTCAACCAGTCATAGGGTTGAGCTATGTTTGCTCTGTACTCACCTAAATTTTTCAAAATGACCTATATTGTTCTGCATTCTTAGCGTGAAAATAGTTAGTGCTAATTTTGCGCTGGTAAGTGTACGATTTTAACGTGCACTGAAAATTTACAGTCGCTTGGAACTTAAAGAACTATACCAAAGTTGTGTCAACCATTCATAGGGTTGAGCTATGTCTGCTCTGTACTCACCTAAATTTTACTCAGTTTGGAACCGTAACAATATAGATTCTCAGTTATACAGATATTTCTTGTTGCTCCATAAAGTCAAACTCATAAATCGCCACTTAGAACAAATAGTAGCACTCTGCATTGCTTTTCGTAGACCAATACCATTGCTACAGCCGTTAATAATTATATTTCATTTTGATCTGTTTATTTGTTTTAGTTTATCGATATTTGTATCTTGCTCGGTTGTGACTATTGCGACAGTATACGAGGTATCGGGCCAAAACGGGCATTCGAACTCATTAAAAAATATCACACGATCGAAAATGTAATTGAACATATTGATACAAAGGTGAGATAAACTTCTATGTGTATCACCAGTATAGTAAATTGTGATCATTTTTAAAAATTGACGAAAAACATCGAGGTTCTCGTTTGAAAGATATAATGCGGCATTTTCCAACATGATTTGCTGCAATATAACTGCTATATTGAAAAAAGAGATACTGGTATAAAATATTTTCATAACAGCAAAGGATTTTTTAGGTAAATGGCTCTCGCATTGTTTTGTAGCCTCTCTTGCGTTAGTTTTGT
>JASANE010005055.1:0-11974 GCA_030248225.1 Trileptium ribeirensis | reverse complement strand
GGGAAACTTATTACCGATGTTAGTTTTGTTCTAACTTGTGCGGTATTGTGTGATATCCACATATGGCATATCGACGTTTGCTGTCGAGAGTTGATTGGCTGTGTACGCAAAAGGCATAAAAAACTATCCTTCACTACGTTCTGCAATCTCGATAGTTACTAGTTTTTAACTATATAGCTGAGTTCCCAAAATGGTCGAATAAGCAAAAATACTTCTTGAATCCCTTTAGCACGCGAAACACATTATTGATTTTATGAATTGTATATTTTTCTGCACGCGTAATCAGGGATGTCACAAGAGGGTTTTAGGGGGTGGGTACTTGTCATCTTTTACTGGCCAACATTAACTGGTGAGTATAGAACAGAATGAATTTAAATGATCGTCTCCTGCACTTTTTTGCCTGTCCATTGTTTTTTTGAGAGTTTAGTACTATGTAATTTGTTAACTTAGTGTGTTTGTACTTCTTTTTGGCTCTTAGGAGAGATTGCGCGAACCCTTGGTACAAGACACTATAATCGTGATACCGAATTTTGCTAGGGGACATGTTGAACTCTTTGTCCAAATATAAAAATTTTCAAGATTTAATATTTTTCAACCAAAAACACCAAAAATTGTTAATAACTCGTTTGTGGCCAGGGGCGCCGAAAAATGCCTCCTTCTGAAAAGTCGTCCTGCTTTGGAGAAGCCTACTAATGACAGTCTTTATATTGTTCTGGTGCCAGATTTTACATTATTAGCCACAGTAGGCACCCTCATTCTCTTCTCTTCTTGCTTTGCAAGTTATACAGGTGTTATTGATCTCATTTTGTAGAGCAATTAGTCCTCTACCTCTATATATCTGCAAATGATGGTTTACGCTGCTCTTCTGAGACAAAGTTGGTTTTTGAAAGCGCCTATGGGCCAAAATACACAAACGACAATATCTCAGCATTCACCAGAGCAATATGGGCGTTGCGGGTTAGATTTTGTAGAGCAAATTATCATCTACATTCAGAAGTGCTCAAAAATCGGATGACGTTTCGTTCAATTTCGACCGTTTCCGTTCTAAACTAAAACCGATCGTTTAAACGAAAATATGTTAGTTCAACGAATTTTGACTGTGTTAAAATAAAAAAGTATATTTTAATAAAAATGTTAGTTGGCGTTTAATTTAACAAATTCGTTTAAGCGAAGATTGATTGATGGTGTTATCGTTCGAATTGGTCTTTGTTCCATTGTTATGTACACTTAACTCGTATTGTAACTGTATGTAATTGCAATTTGTGAGTCTTTAAATGCACAGTAGGTTTGCTCATCTCCGCAACTATTTCATCAATATAGCCGATATTCGGTTCATTTTGTAGGTTTATGCTCAATTACGGCGGTATGCGTCCCACAAAATTACATATTCAACACTCAGAATTCACCACCTTGGCGATAAGACAAGCTTCTAGTTTCAACATTGATCTTCATGAATTGTTAATGATATTGACATTTTGCACGTATTACGACTATCACATTTTCACTATTAGTGTTGGTATTGTTTAGGTGCAGAAGCGATGCGTCGCCTGCTGTCATGTCGCGGTCAAGACGCTTATAGTATACTTGGGCTTCCAGCCGACTGTTCCGACGAGGATATTAGACATTTCTACCGCAAACAAGCTTTCCTCGTACATCCTGATAAGGTAGTATAGTTGCCGTTTTTAACCCACTGATAGATCCTTGTTCAGACAGCATGGTGAATTTTAAGGCTGGTATGTAGTACTCGCCAGAAATGAGTCTCGCGTTTAGAACGAACGAACATGGAATAGAAATCGAACAACGCTTACTTATCCGCCAACACAACTCTCGAATAAATTTAAAAAAAGTGCGCTAAAAATTTCGAACGGTCTCGAACACATTTCGAACAAAATTTAAAATTTATTTTCGAACGAACGCCGAATTCATTTTAATCGAATACAGTACATAGATATGATTCGTTGAGTTGAAAATGATAGATATGTAGTAGCGATCAAAATTTCGTTTGAATGTGGGCGACGGTTTTTGTGCATTTGATTTGCTCGTGACTGTCTTCAGTCCACTTGGGTGGATGCGTAACGTATTAACGATTTATTTCTCTTTTCAACGACCATAAATACTGGAACTTTTGAAATTTATAAATCACATATTTTAAGGAAAATTATAATTTGAAGAGTGATTTTTATGTTGTAAGACCAGAACACTACCTTATTTTGTTTCCTAGCACGCAGATACAATTATTGTTTTTATTGCATGCAGCAACAGTGCCGTCTCGCACGGTTAATAACTCATCTAATCTGGGAATAAGTTCTTGAAACCAATCTGTTTAATGGTTAAATGACCCTATAATTATATCGTTCATCCCAATAAAGCAAAAACTTTTATGGAGTAGTTAACACCAAAAGATATAGATAAGAGTATTCTGCATGATCTGCGATTTTTCGGTTCGTTGCTTCGCATAGAATGTTTGCTTACTAGTGGCCAAAATTATGCCTGTCGAATAAAAAAATTGCGGACATCCATAAGTCGTGGTGAAGACGCTCAGTATTGTGAAAACTCCCATTTAACGTCAGGGGGCATAAACCGGGGGAAATGGGCGTCAACTGCGGAGGGGAGGAGTGAGATGTGGGTGGCGGGATTGAACTGGGGGCCCAAGCTTAAAAATTTTTAATACTTTTTGGCGAAAATATTAAAATTGTTAATATATAAATAGCCTCAGAAACGATGCATGAAACCAATTTTTTGTTGAAATGTGTCAAATTTTTAACTTCGAAAAGGGGTTTCTGTGAAAAAGCCACCTTTTATCATCTGGGTTGTGTTTACGAAGAGTGGCGGGGGTGAGCCCAAAATTTGCCAAGGGCCCCAACCGGGAGCACCCTTATTTGAACTGGGGCCCAAGCTTAAAAAAATTTTAATACTTTTTGGCGAAAACGCTAAAATTGTTAATATATAAATAGCCTCAGAAACGATGCATGAAACCAATTTTTTGTTGAAATGTGTCAAATTTTTAACTTAGGAAAGGGGTTTCTGTGAAAAAGCCACTTTTTATCATATGGGTTGTGTTTACGAAGAGGGGGTGAGCCAAAAATTTTGCCAAGGGCCCCAACTGGGAGCATCCGTATGCCAGGGCTTCGGTACCCCATCTTCATTTTGGGGAACCCAAGCGTTAGGTGTCTGTTTTTCAGATTGCGACTCGGACGTTCTCGAATAAACACAGCACGGTTATGGTTTAGAAATATAATATGCCGTTTACTTAACGCAGCAAGCATTGCGTGCTGCATGAGAGTTCCTTCGTTTCAACGTAAGAAATATTACAAACTTTTGTTATGTGCTGAAAAACATGCAATATCTCATAACATGATAGCAGAAATTTATAACTTAAATAGGCGCGGTTACAGAAGCATAACGTCTGCCTGACAAACGGGTGCTATTACTACTGGGCTGTCCATTCTATGAAAATTTTGTCAGGGGAGCATGAGCCGGGTTCCTTTCCGGATACGGAACTAAGATCACCCGATTTTGTTTGGGGCGCGTCACATGGGGATCATCCGGGTTCAACCGCGGCGGTAGGGGAGCTTCAAGATTAAGAATTTCAAAATTCAGTGTTTTCTGGGGAGAGTTTAGAATCGTGTTATAAACGCTACCAAAATACTTATGCTAGGTTGTAAAAGCAATTTTTAATCATATTTTACAAATTTTATGACATTTTTAGCTACAGATTGAAATTTTGGCCATTTTGTCATTATGTCTGCTATGTGTATATTTGTGCGGATAAGTAAGACATTTTCCTTGGGGGCGAAGAACTAAACAGAGCCCTAAATTTTGTCAAAGGCGAAATTTTTTACTAGGGAGCACTAGAAAATTGCAGGAAGCCATATCCAGCAGTATTTGGAGAGCCCAGTTTTGCATTGCATGCTATGTATCCCGCAGTCCTCTGTAATGATGTGTTTTGGCCAGCAGTTCTGTAAAACCAATTCCACAACATTCTAGCATTTTAAAATAAACCCATCCTTTTTTTAAATCGCTTCTAAGTGCAGATTCGCAAATTGACTCCTGATTTTTGTAGCTTTTGACTTTCATTGTTATTATATTGTTATGTTTCAATGTTACTTCAGAATCAGCAGCAGGGCGCAGACGAAGCTTTCAAAGTGCTTGCTCATGCGTTCGAATTCATCGGTGAGCCGAAAAAACGACGGCAATATGATCTGCAGAATATTCATCGAACTAAAGCAATGGTCAGTGCAACAATCGAGTGTATGTTGCTGCCGCAAATAAGTTCCTCAATAATGTGGTGTCACATTTGGCTTGTTATTTTGAGGACGCCTTAGATGTATTGTCAAAAAAGTGCGACATACGTTATTTGACCGGACGCTGTGAAATATAGTTAATTGCACTGTATTCTTCTAACAGTTCCCACAGCGCTTTATTGGGAACAGACAATTTTTTATTATTGCTTACGATAGCTTTACAAATAGTTAAAAATTCTACGAGATTTTACAAATATTTTGACATATTAAGCCGTATCTTAGTTACTGACAACAAAAATACTTGGCCGTATGGTGTTTCTGTGCTACCATATATATATGTACCCAACATGGACTATTTTCCCGATAAAATTTGTTTAAGGATATGAACAGGCTGACTGGCCCCTTGGTCCCAACATACACTGCATTTTGTCAATCGCTCAGCTTAAACGTTACACATTTGGTGTTTTTCGTATAAATCGCTTGTGAAATACTATCGATGCACCCACCTACAATAGACATTGAACGTAAAAAGTTTCAATCAATTTTTTTCGTAATTTATCGAATTTTTAGATTTGGGGTAGAGCTTTTATGTCAACATTGGCTTTTTTCTACTGCGACAGTAAACATAAGATGAACCCACCAATCATCTTAATTTTGTCATAACAGATATTGAATCGCAAACATTTGTTGCGGAAAATAGCCTGAATTTCATTTGGTTTTCCTCTAACCGAAAAATGGCAAAATCATACTTGTGTTCGAACAGAATTTCGGTGTTTTCAATTTGCAGAATTTCAATCAATTTGCAGAATAATTAATTATTTAAAATTTATTTGGATTATTCAGTGTTCGCGAAGAAATTTAATGCAAAAGTGACGTCACGAGCAAATCGATCCTGTAGTTAAGCTCTCAGTGTTCGCGAACAAACTGGTTTAAATCAAATTCGACAAATTTTCGTTCTCAAAAATCAGTAATTTTACTTGAATTTTTGTGAACACGAAATGGTTAGGTTTCTATCGCGGGCAATTTGTTCGCGATGAGTTTTAAACCGAATTTATTTCAATTGGCTAAAGAGCGTTCCGTAACAATTTTTATCCAAAATAGGATGGTTGGCGGCGTGACCTTAAGTATATTCGAGCAAAGCGCAGTGATAAACATTTGAACTCGGAGCCCAAAATGTCAGTAAAAACACATTCTTAGTCTTTATGAATAAATAATATCAGACCACAATTAAGAGGCCTAACCAATTTAGCTGTCATATTACATCATATTCGCACAAAAGACGGCGCAGCGTTGTTTTTGTTTGAATTGTGTCCATGGCTTGGACATTTGTTCTCTTTGTTCTCAGTACATCATCATCTTTGAGGGACCGCGAAGCGTGAAAAATAATGGTTATTCAGGCGTATTTCATGCAGTTTAGATATGTGTTAATTCTTCGTTCGACCGAGCTGTCGGATAACCATCCTCAACTATCCGGTTCTTGTTGTGTTTCACCTTTTATGTATTAACAATATAGCGTCTGTCTAGGGTGAATGAAAGTGTTTTTGACTAACTCAGTTGAGGAACAGGAGCTGCAATGTATTTGAATATGCAGCGGCTTCAAAACTGGCACCTGATTAATTCTAATCATAGTGATCAAGGCACAATTTATCACAGACAACATATTTAGGTATTATTAATAAACAAACTTTCAGGGCTCGAGAGTATTACATTACAAATACTCGTTTGAGATTAAAAACATGCGGCGCCTTTTTCGTCGCAGCAATGCCGCTGTCCAGTTTGCATTCTCCATTAATAAGGATGTTAGCAGTAAATCGGCAGGAAATGTTTATGAGTGACTAAACTTAACCGGCGCCCACTTACAATCCTATTTTGTAAAACACGATGTCGAATCCATATCCATTGTTATCGAACAAGCAAAGCAAACGATGCGATTCACTGCTAGCTTAGAAGTGGTGATTTGCAATCGGCCAATGACAGTTTTATGACGATTATAAGTTTTCAGTGGGGATATGTCTCTGTTCGTGTGTATATTCAATATAAATGTGACAGAGTAAGAAAAGGGTCCTGTACTTTGTTCGCGAACATTACATTTTTCGATTCAAAAGCGATAAATTTTCGTTCATAAATAATTTGAGTGTTCGCGAACAAAAAATGGTCAATTTTTGCTTCATAAGATAGGTTTCGATAGCGCACATCTTTCTAAAAAACAAAATAGGATAGTCGTTGGGCACAATTTATGTTTAGTCGCGCATTAACGGAGTGCTCTGAAAAAGCAACTACGGACAAAATGACAATGACAAGCTGACAACACGTTGCCCTGCCATTGACAGAAAAACCAAAATTTCGTGATCGATCGTTCTGGAAGCAAAGATGGTTCCAAAGAGAACGAACAATGTTCACATTTTTATATTTCTGCGTATATTGTGGTAAAAAATAAAATCGGTATTATTAATTGCAGAAAGAATTCGACGAAATGTTATCGAAACTCAAAGAAAAAATGGAAGAGGTAATTATTCCAACAATAATTGTTTAATGGTACATAATTCGGACGAAGTAGTGTTAGTGGGGATAAATTTTTAACGTATCGTACATCATTAATGTAGTAATGAATCTGATAATTCTTTTTGAAAAATTTACTGTTTCACTATTTTAGTTTAAACCCAAATGTAGTCCTCCATTTTAGTTTCGTTTGTTTTTAGACGCTAATTATAACAATCTGAATAAACTCTCAATAAGCACAGGAGACATCTGAATTGCTGCTTCAGCGTCGTGAGGCTAATTACGTAGTGTTTTTTAAGATACAATTAGATTTCTTATCTTTATACCGTGCTGTAATTCATTTAGGCTCTAAATACGATGAACTGCGACTGTGGTGAGAAACATCGACGATATAAAACAAAGCGCGAACTGTCCGATGCAAGATATTGTAAACGGTGTGCTGAAAATCATTCCGTCAGAGAAGTTAGTGGAATAGTCGTGTTCTTAACTAGAGTATCCGCTAGAAACGGCTGTTGCTCGGTCGACTCGTTTGAAGTAAATTGGTTTTATTTTAATTGGCCTGTTCACGGCCCTCCGAAAAGTGGGGAGGGACATGTTCATTCTCGGGGAAATTTCAATGCGGGGGGAATAACTTTGTTAATAATTACAAAATATTTTCATTTAATTTAACCGCTGCAGTGCATGTATTTTCAAGCTAAGTTGTAATACTCGCTATGCAACGACGGTTTAACTTTAGAAATAGTGGTGATTAATGTAAAAAATCTTTTTGCATGCAAACGACATAAATTTTTAGACATAAAAATTGTTGGATTTAGTTGAACATGGGGGATTCGGCTGAGCGTGGGGTGGACATGTGAGAAAATCTCACGAACATGGTTTATTTGGATAGTGGGGTCAGCCCCATCTCTCCCCCCCCACTGTGGAAAAACCAGTTTTAAAAATACTTAAGTCCTCGGCGAAAGGCGCTCGCACGCGGCTCGCTCGAAATGCTACAATCATTTTTGCCGCTTTCTTGTATGATTTAATTAAGTTAACGTAGTGCAAATAATAGTTGGTTATAGTCATGATTCAACAACGGAAGGTTTCCATGGTGGCTGGAATGCTTACTTTAATATCTCCTAGACACCACTACACTCGCATTCCCGAGTGTATCTCTTGTCTTATTTTTGCTATTAAATCGCCTTTTGAGAAAATTTACGTTATACAAATTAGCAACTATTCGCAACATCTGGAGAATGGACTTAGTGAAGTTACATACTTTTAGTATAGTTCTGCATATTATGAGATTATACGAGAAGTGTTGGATCAAATCTGGTAATTCCATTGTGTATCACTTGCACGGAATCGCAGATGACGTGATATCTCTAATTCGCAGTGTCATAAGTTTCCTGAAGATTATGTATAGTGTCATTTTTAGTCTTTCTTCTACTAAACCCCATATCCCACCAGTTTTTTTTGTCATATATCAGCGAATTTCAGTTCTTTCCAGTGATACACGAGTCGTTTACGCACCTCACAGCTGATACTAAATTCATGATCAAGTTATCTCAAACTTAGCTACTACTTACTTCTTGTATCTTTCATTAAAATATCACAGTCAGTATTCATGGTTAGTTAAAACCAAGCCTTGAAAACTGTAGTGATTCGCTTGCTGCACAACGCTTAGTCTATAAAGATTGAGCTACCTTTATGCAAGACATCTAAAAGTATGAACCTTTTGTAATTTTTTGACCTATTGGAGGTGGCGAATCTGTCTAAATGTTTTAAAAACAAACCCACGTGGTGTCCAGAATTTGTTATTCTTTGACGAAAATCAGTAATCAGAACGTAGTGTAACTTCGTGGAGATTGCAGGGGTGAAATCTTTTAAATTCTGTCTGTGTGTGATCGGCCATAACTCGGGAACGACTTAATCGATTTTCATCACCATGGGCTCATTCGAACCAGCATAGTCGATTAACCGTGTACATTCCCGAGCGTTTTTTGATTTGGGGTCTCGTTCCGGGGTCACGGGTTAAAATGTGGGTTTTTACCCCAATTTAGTACCCTTCACGGAAGCAAGGTAATATTTTATCTTAACTGTCGATTTTTTTTCTCCGGTTGGTTTTATTTCATAGTAAAATAACAATTTCCGATGTTTCCTTTTTGTTGCTTGATTACGGCTCCGGTCCTGGAGTTATGGGGTTTGAGGTATGGCACCCTCGTTGTTCCTCTACCCAAAATTAGAAAATTTCTTCTGACGTCCTGCGCTGCTGAAAAGTTTCACTTGTAGGTTTTGGGGCATGATAAACTCATTACCGGTGTTGCTTTTACTCTACGATCCATGTTCCATAGGTACTAGGTACTTGTATATTTCACCCCCATGGTTCGGGGCAGAGGTCAAAATGAGGGTTTTTACCCCATTGTAGTACCCTTCACGGAAGCAAGGTTATTTTTCTCTGGTTTGTTTTATTTTATTGTAAAATGACAAATGCCGATGCCTCTTTTTTGTTTTTTCATTAAGGCTTCGGTTCTGGAGTTATGGAGTTTGAGGTATGCACCCTCGTGGTTCTTCGACCCAAAAATAGAAAATTTGTTCTGACGTCCTGGGCGGCTGAAAAGTTTCACTTGGGGGTCTTCCGGTATGCGAAACGCATTGCCGGTGATGGTTTTGCTCTGCGACCCATGGGTACGGGGATATGGCGTCCCGATGGTTCGGGGACAGAACAAAAAGGTTTTTTACCTTATTTTAGTACCCTTCCTGGAAGCAATGTTCTTTTTATCTTAATCTTCGAATTTTTTTCTGGTTGGTTGTATTTCATAGTAAAATGATACATGCTGATGCCTATTTTTGTTTTTCGATTAAGGCTCTGGTTCGTGGGGTTTGAGGTATGGCGCCCTCGTGGTTCCTCTACCCAACATTCGAAAATTTGTTCTGACGCCCTGGGCGGCTGGAAAGTTTTACTTAAAGGTTTTCGGGCATGGAAAACTTATTGCCGGTGTTAGTTTTGTTCTAATTTGTGTGATATTCACATATAGCATATCGACGTATGCTATCGAGAGCTAATTGGCTATGCGCACAAAAAGCGTAGGTTTACCTAAGCTTTATTACGTTCTGCAATCTCGATAGAGTTACTAGTAAATTAAGTGCTTCTCCTGTAACTAATACAATGTTTTCATCAAAAATTCCTGCTGTAATTAACTATACTAAAGTAATGCATAGCTTAAGAGTTTTTGTTGCGACATCTCTCAATCACTGAATGGTCTACAGCGAAATATGAGTGTTATTTACAAGTACTGGAATGGTTAGCACTGAAATAATTTTTGTGGATGCTGACCGTGCAAATTTCACATGTATAGTTATGGACAAAAATAAGTAAATGAAAAAAAGAATGTTCAAACGTTCGTTTACGAACGACCGTAAACGTAAACGAGCGCTGTAACGTTCGTTTATAAACGAACGCTGCTGCTTATGTTTTTATGCACTTTTTGTCCGTAACTATACTTCATTCAGCAAAGTTTAGAAACATGTACTGACTTCGATTACAACGTTAAAACAGAAGGAATGTGTAGGTTATTTGTACAGAAACGCTGATATTATCCGAGAATTATAGGTCCGGTCATTTTATTCGTCGTCTCTGGTTTTAAGCAGATAAAGCATACACTAAAGTTGGCCGTCTAAAACCACAACATATAACTATGAAAGCCTCTTTCCAGATGTTCACATGAAAACATTGCCAATTGCCATCTCGGCATTCTGGAATGAAGGGTTTATCGCTCTCTGCCAGTAAAATGGTGTACCTGGCCACGGAATGCAATGTTAGGATATCTAGATTATCCTAGCGTAGAGGATAATATCGGGATATAAAATCGTATCCGGATATCCGTGTCCATAACTAGTCATGACTTACCGACAACAGTGAAAAAAGTTAATAAATAAATGCGCACATATGCACTTTCTTGGTATGTTCGAAATTTATAGCTTATAATTCTGTTAGTTTTTCCAAAAATACTACTGAAACCAGGAAAATTTTCTCTGATTTGTAAGGCAAGAGTTATTTTAGAGTGATAACACTTATTCAAATTTCTAATTCTTCATTATACCTAGAATTGAAATGACTTGCTCCGAAGCTGAATTTCCCCGTGCCATAAGCAGTACGTAACTGAACCAGTAGCATAAACGTATTGCTCATTATCAAGTTACAAACCATAGCTTTAAAATTCATACTAATTAGGGTCTTCAGATAGCTAGTCGAACCATAGTCAGCATATTTAACTTTATAAGCATTATTCGTATCTTTTTTGGTTAAATGGCGCTTTCCTGAGAAGTTTTAATGGCTCGCAATGGCAGTCAGATTAACATGAGTAACAAACTATAATAGGCTTGCTACGAAACGTAGCATAATTTGGGTCAAATTGGTTCCACGCCCTTATAAAACTTTCAAATTAAAACAAACTAAAATTTGATTGATTTCGGTCCGACAAAGGGTTGGTTGTTTAACACTTAACTCGCCTCTTGGTTTTCCAGACGGTCAACTACATACACTCAGAAACTTAATCGCATCAACGAAAAATCTTACATTGATCATTGCGTTCCGCGAGTTGTAGATGATGCCACAAAAATACAACTTACAATACCTAAGCATAACTTGTAACTACTATGCGAAAAACTTATGCTACCAGCAGGATAGCTTATCTTGCCATTATGGATGTTACGTTAATAAATAAATACTATAAATTTTTATCATGTTTTCTAAAAAATACTTGAGTTTGCACCAGCTTGTGGAAGCAGTAAGTTACGGTTTACGTACATACACATGGTGAATATATCAAGTTCCAAATTTTTAGAGCCATTCAAAAGCCACTGAACATCTAAAAGAAGCTTGAAAAAATCTAAACTATAACAGCGTGCAATTACTGGGGCTTTGGAAATTAGTAACATCGTCATAATAATAATCAGAGGACGTAGTGGTGAATGTGTGTTGCAGTGGTGAAAGCATTTAAATTCCGTCTCCGTCTGTGTGATTGGCCATAACACGAGAACGACTTACGATTTAGATGATCTTGGGCTCATTCGAACTGGCATGTCGATTTCCCGCTTACATACCGGAGCTTTTTGTCTGTCTTGGGTTATAGGTCAAAACTGAGGTTTATTTACCCCATTTTAGTACATTCACTGAAAGCAAGGTTATTTTCATTTTAACTTTCAATTTTTTTTCTTGGTTAGCATGAACTGAACCAAGAGGATGCATA
>JASANE010005054.1:0-26254 GCA_030248225.1 Trileptium ribeirensis | reverse complement strand
CATTGGCTTTTTGTTTTGGTTTTGCGAGTGGATGGAGAAGCGATGGACCGCGAGCCGATCGGACTCGAATATGTAAGTGTGGACAGGGAGGCGGAGTAGATTAATTGAATGTTTTTGACGACAGGTTAGAGAGAAGCTTGTCAGATAGCCCGTAGGATTGAAGACCGTTTCGATGAACACTAGCGTATAACACTTAGCCTCCCCTGTCCATACTTTTGTTTACATGATAGTCTTGCCCTTCCTACCTCGTCTCGCAGAACCAATAGCCATGGTCAGGCTAACACCTACAGCAACTGCTAATTAATTAGTCTAGTTATGCTGAACCTCCCTTGGTCGTTGAGTTAAATAACAAATAAACGCGTCACTCGTGTAGTGATTATTTTCACATGTTACCCTTAGTCGATTTCCTAGCTAGCGAGGTTAATAACAAAAAACAAACGCTCCAAATGACACCTGGAATAGAACGTTGTACCATCCTCGGCCATGTTTCTATTTTCGAGTTCGATGGCGTATTTATTCACCATTTTCTTAGGCAATATATCGAATGAGCGCCTAACTGCTCAACATACGCATTGTTGGAAGAACAAGAACCAAATTACTCGTTCCATGACAGGATCCTTTTAGGAATGTTATCAAGATTTTATTCGCAATATTAGTTGTTATTACACTTACAAATTCAGCCTAGAATTCAAATTAACCCGTAACCGGATTCGTTATCAACACCCTCGAGCGAGATATTTCACCCTAAGAGGCAATCTGATCTAACACCACTTATCTCCAGGAATTGGGCTGAAATTCTACCCTGACGTTCGTAAGTATCCCGCTGTTGATATAACTTACAAAACTTTTGATTCACACCCGACGACCGCGAGTGGCCGCCCCCACCAAAAGAAGAAATCTCGGATCATTCCAAACATTCCCTCCAGGAATTTTGTTGAAACTTTCGCTGTTTCTTCGTTGGAATGCCCGTTACCGAATACACCTTTAAAACTCAACAATATGGAGTCGGAATGAAAAACCCTGACGACCCGACAGGGGTTCGCCCCTACCTGAAAAGTTATTGTTCATAACTTGAAATTTCTTCCAGGAATTTTGATGATTCGCATGACAAAATAGAGGCCTTCCATTGGCGCTTTTAAGCCCGGCAAACCGTGGCCTGTTCAAAAATTATGAAAAATATGGAGACTAGTGCAACAGCTGCTCGAGGGTTGACACAAATTTCATAGATTTCTTCGCAGTATATACAGTTTCATAAATAGGTTTTGGTTAAGCTTCACTATATAATTTCCAAGTTTTAGCTTTAGTTAGTTCAGCTTTCTCTTTTCTGGAGCGATCACGAAAGCCTGTCGCAGTCTCGAATCTCCGATATACGGCCGCTGTAATGAAAATATCAAATTTTCCAGGGTTGGTAAATTAAGAATTCTTTTGTCGAAGCCAAACCATAAAATTTGTATTTAACCCACTTGAGAAATGTTTGATTGAGAATACTCAATTAGTCAAACTCACCAAATAATTTCCGAGTTCTGTTGGTACGACAGTTTTGAGCGATGAAAATTGAAGGCTAAATCAACGCCCTTGACCATTTCGTAAGTGTAGGAAGAGTCCTTTTATAATTCTTTTAGCATATTAGATAAGTATGCGAAACAACCGAGACAAATATCCCCCTCCCACTCGTATTAGGACGCGAAGATCCCAAATCATATTATTCATAGTTTCAGTTTTAGCGATTCTTTTCTTAACCCTATGTGGTATAACCGTGTTTTTTTGCAAAAGCGTAGAGTCGTCCCGCCCAGCCTAGCGTGAATGATGGTCATAAATGGACCGATTTTAGGCTTAAAACCGGTGATCGATTTTGTACTTTTCCCTGGATCCTACTCGATGCAGCAATTTTCTCAAAATGTACAATTTTGACCGTCAAGAGAAAATATCAAAATTCCCAGTGTTGATAGAGTAGGATTTTACGTGGACAGCACATGTTAAGTTTTAGAGTAAATTTTGCATTAGGCAAATCTGAAAAAGTTAGAAAATTCGGTCCCGACTCTTCTCCTACCGGGACCTCCAAGCCACTTAGGCGCTATCTTACTCAGCCGATTACGATTCTATTATGGCTCGTGACTATGGACACGAAAAAGGTCCGTTTTCATATTGGTTTAGGCTGCAAATGAGCACAAAATTAAGCCTAAATTTCGCATCTTTATAGTCATTTGTGGAGGACTGACAGGATTTTGTCGGAATTTGGAATTTCGATTAGTCTATTGTACCCTGTACGAAAAGGGAGCAGGTAATGTACCCGCGGTTTTGTCATTTTGCACCTACGTATGTGTGTAGGAAAGAGAAGGGAACAGAAAAGTAGAAAATAACACTGTTGTCTGTATTCTAATTCAGGAGTCGTACAAGCTCACTAATTTGTACCTAGGTCATTGTATCGTGCCCATGATAATTGTTCAATATTGTAACCCATGTCGATTTATTATAACTTGCCGTATTTAACCCGTTTACTGTTCTGCCATATTTATCTATCGTGTGCCATGGCCGTGTTGATTAGGATGAGCAAAATCACGCCGACTTCAATCATTAATCGAAGTACGTTTTGACCGATACTCCCGGATTTGCCCATTGTATTTTGCCGCCTTTAGCTGTACCTGAACCTACTGTTTTAATCGGAGCACCCGAGTAGTAGTAGTAGTAGTAGTTATTCAAATGGCGCCTCTTGATAACTCACTAACTATTATGCTATGCTTTATAGCTATTTCCATTCCCGTTTTCAAGGAATGTAAGCGCAGCTGTCAATGGAAAGCCATAATAGCTTTCGTCGTAATCTGAATCAGCTGTGAGTGTCCCATGAAAAAGGCGACGACTCGGACACGCCCATTTGTTGCTCCTCCAATTTTTTTTTCAAAATAGCGTACTATTCCATTAATGTTGTCTTTGTTGTATTTCTGCCGTATATTATCTGTAATGTCCGTAATATGATTTTGACTTATCAATAAAAACTCAATCAAACCCAATCTGTCCCTGTGTTTTTTACGGACCAATGGTAGCGATATAAGGACTGAATGGGTTTGAAATTCGTTTTCTTATTTGTTGACTACTGGCGTTCAGGTTTGACACATGTGTTGAAGAAGCAAAACCTTACCGTGGCTTGCTGATTCCTATTGGTATCGGTTGTATCATTGCTAAGATGATGACTCATGCGACTTAAGGAAGGAAAAATTCGTACCAGAAAACAAACTTTCACCGAACTTAATTACACTATCCTATGTTAAAACGTTGAGGGATTCTGCTTTGAACCTGAGTACGGGCCATATTGTGAAATAAAAATAACAAAATAAGTAACCAATCTTTTCAGGAAAGTAGAAAAGAACAGCTTTACTCAAAAAGCACTTCCAGGTGGAACGATGACAGGGAAGAGCGGTACGGTCTTTTTGGCCCTAGAGCAGGTGACGAAGCCAACCTCCTTATGGACCTCAAAAGCTAGTAACTACTTAGGCTACGTGCACAACCCGTGCGGTAGGATCAGAACGCATCCCGTGAAGCGCTCCTGCGGCTCCGGGCGAAGCTCCGGCTTCTGCGGTCTTGCTTGAATCTGAAATTTGAACCGATTAGGTCCGCCCTCGAGGTTAACTATAGCTGGGCTCTAATTGGCATCGCGTTCGGTGGGGTAAGTGCGGAACCCAGCAGCGTCATGTCGATGTGATAAACAAGCGAAGCGAAGTACTTACTTAGCCAGGAATGCCTTAAATTTGGTAGTGTCTGTTTGTGGGTTTTGGGTGGCACCGGTCTAACTTCTGATAAGCAGATCAGGTCGTGCTATACCTCATCGAAGAGCTTGAAATCCTCTATTTGTGCCCTTTAGTTAAAACCGATTCCAACTCCTTCCCCCCTCAAAGTATCCGACAGGGCGCGGGTTTTTTCACAGGGTGAAGGGGGGAACTACCCCAAACCCTGGTTGACTACCGGAAACCTCCCCCCCCTAAACCACTGCCTTAGAATTCGTGTTCCCTCCTCGAGAATTTTAAACTCATTTTAAAAATTATTGTTACCATTGAGCATATGTCGAATTTTTCTTGTGCTGATAATTCGTTGTCGCTTGTTTAACATGTAAGGATGCGTTGTCCAGCACCGCGGTGAGCTGATGGACGCCGCTGATATTTATAGCTCCCAAATAACCATGTTTGTTGATAACCGAATTTCGGAAATTAGTATCTCGCGAACTCAGGCACAAAATATACAGAGTGATTTGGCAATAGCTATAGATACATTTCTCAAATTTTTCGAGTCGATTAACCTTTTCTTTTTCACATTTTTATTGTCTGAAACTTGTGTTTCTGGAAAGCGCAAAATATTCAGAGAATATTAATGTTAGATCCTTCAGATGCGAACAGCGCGACTGGATCTGAAATATAATCAATAACCTAAGGATATGCAGGATATCGTGGGAGATTGTTTAGGAAGTAAACAGTTAAATCGATGTAATAATAATAGTGAGGGTAAGCAATAACAGCAGCAATAAAACTGTACAAACATACCATTAGGCGTAATCGCAGCTTCTTGTTCCTCAACAATTTCTTCAACCGCACCACCTTCTGAATCTTCCGTTGCCTCTGGTATATCGATCTGCAGTTGTTTCACCATTACTTTCTCGTCCGTGCCCTTCCGGCAATTCCTCCTCTAAAATAATGGGACTCAAGTGGTTGAGCAATTGTTATTAATTAAATAAGATCATGTACATCATATCAATTAAACAAGATCAGTGAGGCAACAATAACACAGCAATAAAATCGTACAAACATACCATTAGGCGTAATCGCAGCTTCTTGTTCCTCTACAATTTCTTCAACCGCCACCTTCTGAATCTTCCGTTGCCTCTGGTATATCGATCTGCAGTTGTTCACCAATTTCTTGTTCGTGCCTTTCTGGCAATTCCTCTAAATAATGGGAACCAAGTGGTAGCAATTGTTATCAATTAATAAGATCATGTACATAAGGAATCACCTATCAATAAGCAATTACGTCATAACGAG
The DNA here is from genome assembly GCA_030248225.1 of Trileptium ribeirensis. Lineage (NCBI taxonomy): Eukaryota > Metazoa > Nematoda > Enoplea > Enoplida > Thoracostomopsidae > Trileptium > Trileptium ribeirensis. Next base: position 21,230 of record JASANE010005054.1, on the reverse strand, counting down.
ATAATGGTGAATGTTGATACCAAAAAATAGCTAAACCCACCTTCCGCCGCTTCTTCAACCGCATCTGCAACCACGTCGTTGTTATCGCCTTCTTCAAGAATCACTACGTTGCCCTCACTGTCACGCTTGCCCGCCGGTCGTGGATGTCCAGTATTGCGTTTAAGTACTTTCGATACCGCTTTTTTAAGAAATAATACTACGCTTTCCACGTTTGTCTGACATATTAGCTACCGCACCATATATCAATTAGTCATTTCACATAACATCAAATCGCGTTTGATAATTACTAAATCTGTAGATAATTGCTAACCGTAGTCCAAAACTAAACAACAGGTATGTCAATCAGCCACCGTGTCTAGCGCTGGGCCGACTGACATACCTAAAATTAACTATACACAAAATATTTTATAGGTCTATCGCTGTCCAAATTTACAAGTAGGGATTTGGAACAACGCATAGCGGTAGCTATGATCCGCTGGGTAGTGTACGGCATAAATATGTAATGTATATTATGTGTCATTCACCCCCCTGAGCTGGGGGGCATTACCCCTAGGCTCCCCCCAAGAATTTGGACCAAAAAAAACCCCGGAGGGACCATGTACGGTCTTTAGGATCCCACGAAAACACGTTATGAGGCATATCTCGACAACCACCGATGTGATCTCTCCGCATTTGTTCTCGTTTTGTTCAGAAAGTTTAGCTATATAAAGCCATATAAATCTTGTTGTTGCCGAGGTCACCTACTTTCCAGGCTTGGGTTAAAATTGGTTTTCAAATGGGCCCTTGGGACCCCGAAAACACCAAATTGACCATATCTCCATAGCCGCTGGAGCGATTCGGCTAAGGTTGGAGTCATTTTGCTCAGAAAGTCAAAGCTATATATAGCTATTGACCTCACCTGTCTGGAGGGTTGGGTTAAGATGGCTTGGGAATGGGCCCTTGGGACCCTCAAAACATCAATTTGGTATATGCTTAAGCATTGCAGCGATTTAGCCGCAGTCGGGCACACTTTTTTCAGAAAGCGAAAGTTTGTAGTAGAGTCATAGGCCCTTCGTTGCCATTGACCTCACCTGTCGGGTAGGGTTGGGTTAAGATGGGTTGTAAATGGGCCCTTGGGACTCCGAAAAGACCAAACGGCTATATCTCCACTGAGAGAGATTATCAGCCGCCGTTGGGCTCATTTTGTTCAGAAAGCAAAGTTGTATATGCTATATACACTAGTTTGCTATTGACCACACCTTCGAGCAGGGTTGGGTAGATGGTTTTTACATGGGGTTCCTTGGACCCCAGAAGCACCAAAGTTTGGGCATTTATCAAACTGGACCTTGCAGCTACTTCGCTAATATTGGGCTCATTTCGTTCAGAAAGGAAAGCTATATATAGCTATAGACGCTCTTTGCTATTAAAACCTCGATTCAGTCGCGGCTGAGCTCATTTTGTTCAGAAAACAAACTCTACATAGATCTATGTGGGTTCTAGTATTTCCTGAAAATGCGAGTATTTTCCTAATTTTTATATACACTCAGAATTTACTTTCTTGGCCACGAGACAAGTCCCTAGTATATGGGTTTACCGAGCCAGATCGTTATGACATTAGGATACGTTCAACTGGAACCTTACTTTGAGCCTTGTTAGAAAAGGATAAGGCAACGCTTCAGCTGCAAAAATTGGCACCATGAAGTACGGGTACCTGTTGCAAGGTGCTACGGATAGTCGTGGATCGTACTAATCTCTTTATGGAATTTTAGGCAAAGTTATTAAAATTTGCTCAATAAATTTCTCTAGTACCTGCTACTCAATTTCTTCTTGCAAGATTGAAAAGTTTCCACAGGTAAGCGTAACATTCGAACTTGGTAAAATGAATATTTAAAACAGACTAACTTTAGTTTCCAAGGAAAATCTTGTTTCTTGAACCAGTAATTTGTACCATTAGTCGTGATTAAACTTATTACTATTACCTGTATATAGGATCATATAGAATCTTTTTACGATGCGACGCAACGACATCGCTGTTGTTCCGCCCCGAATACAAACCCTAGGGCTTAGGCTAAAATTCCAGAATGACCCGCGAACACAAATTTGTACCATTAGTCGTGATTAAACCTATTACTATTAATTCTTGTATATATAGGATCATATAGGAATAATATTTAATGCTAACTTTTACATATAAGTAATCACCAATAGTCTTTTTAGGCTGCGACGCAACGACGTCGCTGTTGTTCCACCCCGAATATGAACCCTAGGGCTTAGGCTAAAATTCCATAATAACCCGCGAACCTCAGGTCTTTTTTGTCTTAAAAGTTTATAGTATAAACGTATGCTCCTATGGGACAGATACAAAACTTGAAAGAAATTGACTCAACCCTGCCAAATTTAATTCACTATACTTTATTCATTAGGATTCTTGTAGCGAATTGTGAGAACTCATGCTTTTTACCACGAACGTAGAAAATGGGGCCGCCGAACCAGATTTAGGCCTTAGATCATTTACCAACCTCAAAATATTGAGATACTTTCATTTTCTTATTTTTTTCTCGATCAGACTCGATCCAGTAAAATTGGACGAATTAACGCTGAAAAGTTCATATAAAAGTTAATATTTTAAGGGTATTAGGTTTTAACCCAATTGCATTCAGTCAGGTGGAAGAACAAAGGTGAACAGACGTATTGGCGCGTTACACCAGACTACTTACTAGCAATATATAATCTAAACTGCGAGACATTACTGCTTAGCTAAAATTGCAAGAACCTGCTTGAGAAAGGTCATTAACAGAAAACAATTCAAATCCTCCTCAATGGATTCGCTGGATGGACTTAGAGGTCGTTTGAGTCGAATAGCCGCGACGTGCAACGACGCGAACATTCTCAAGGCGTCTATCGATGTGATTTCTGATATCGCGCCAGCTGCTATGACAACTTGTAACCAACGCCGCGACAATCAACATGATGCAACGACGGTTGACAAAACATCTCACGACGGCTCAACAGTCGGTATTCAGCTTATGGGCGCAAACGAGCCAACCGACAGCGATGGTTTCATCAACGTCAATCGACGTCATCGAGATCGCAAACGGTCACAACCTCTACCAGTGCATTCGCAAGCACCAACAACGAAAACAGTAGAATCGTCGCGTTACAATCGAGCTGTCGACAAAAAGCGAGCCGCCCTTCCGCAAAGTGCAACCACTACACACGATGCTCGGCGACACAACTCGTCCATAACTGTCGCATCCGGGCCGTCTAAACCAGATGTCGTAGCGAAACCAACACCGCGGGCTTTCCTTCTAGTCCGCCGCTTTCGATCCAACTTCACCGACGCTGAGCTTCAAAGCCTCATGACCAAGCAAGGAGTGGCACCTCTCTATGTCTTCAAACTTCAAACAAAAGCAGGGGATGCAGCTTTCCACGCGGTTATTACACGTGCCCTACATCCCTCCGTTCTCACCGTTCCTTTTGGCCAGCGGGAGTCTAGTATCGCCGCTTTATCCCTGACGACGCTGCCAGAGCTCGGCTTAATCTCCCGACCAAGTGTCGTGTCGTCGACCAGCCTGAACGTCGCTCAAGCCACGACCAAGCCAGCACTATTGTAACTGCACCAACAGTAGCACAAACAGTGGCCAACGCAACCCACAACTCGTCAACGCCGAGGGAGACAGCGCCCTTGCGAGCACCAATCCTCAAAATAAGTTCCGCTGATCTCCGATCAAATGACAGCACGAATGATTGTGACATTTGCACCCTTGCCAGTAACAATAACATTTCTAACAATAAACAATGACTATCCAGTCAATCCAAACGACATGCCGAGCTCGCTACCTTCGGAGTATTGAATGCTCGATCAGTCAATAATAAGTCGGCGCTTATAAGGCTCACAATGATGGATCATAGCCTCGACTTTCTTGCCCTAACAGGAACGTGGATGCAAGATCCAGATGCAGTAGCTCTCAAATAATGCGCGCCAGATACGTTCCTCGTTACGGCTCGGCCGCGATCAAAGGGTCGTGGGTGAGGCACTGCTGTGATAGCACATCCATCCCTGCGGTATAAGTTATGTCGAGACATTGCAGAAATGGCTTTCACCAGCTTTGAATTTATACTTAGGACTGTAACCTTTAATGGCTGCTTTTAATGTTAACTCTAGCAATATACCGACCGCCGCAATCTTTCACAGAGAACTTGCATACTAGACAGACTTTGCTGAGAATTTGTCTCTCCTTTCCACTTACTCGTCTGATGTACTAATCGTGGGCAACTTCAACTTGCCTGTGATAGAAAATGAGTTCACATCTCTAACTGAGTCATTCTATTTAATGCAGCATGTCAATGAGCCAACCCATGACCGCGGGAATGTACTCTGCGTCAGTGTTTTTCTTATTCGAGCAGTGATCGTGTAGCAGCTGTCTCCGTTATTCAAACTCCAATCACGGAGTATAATTTAATAATGATCAAAATCCGCCGCCAGTTAAGTTCCAGACGAGTTACGAAGATATTTGAATATCGCCAATGGGATCGACTTAAATCTGAGGCGTTCCGCTCAGACCTGTCATCTGGCTGCCACAGACTTATTGCGTGCTCATACAACGATTGAATTGCACACTTCTATGATATACTTGAGCAAGTGATCGATTGTCATGCACCACTACGCCGCAAAATGGCACGCGATAGATCGCAATTGCCCTGGTTTGACTAAGAGTGTCGCTGGTCTAAAGCGTCACTTAGGCGAATCGAACGGATATGGCGTAAAACGAAAACACTCGAAAGCCGCGCCTGCTACAATATAGCTAGGTCAAGATTTCGCGATCTATGTCACAAGAAACTGAACTGTTATTGGCAAACTCGCTGAAGCCACGTGCCAAATACAATGAAGTGGTCCGTCATAAACTCAATGCTGTTTAACAAGCAGCATTCCACGATCCCCCGTGCTCCAGATTGTGCTGACAAATTCGCGGCGTACTTTGCTGACAAAACTTCTACTATCAAGTCCAGCGTCCCCCCGGCGACTCAATTTGTTTACAGTTCACCAGCCATCGCATACTCTAATGTCCTGTCTAACTGTAGTGGCCGAAGGTGATGTGCGCCAACTGATAACATCAAACAATATGGAATACTGCTCTTTGGATCCTCTTCCACGAGTCTTTATCAAGGAATTTATTGATGAGCTGTGCCCCATAATCGTCGCTGTAATAAACGATTCTATTAACAACAACAAGATGCCAGACCGCGAAAAACTCGCCATCGTCGCACCTAAATTGAAAAACCAGGCGCCGACATCTACGCATGAACAATTTTCGACCTGTCGCTAACCTGTCATTTCTCTGAAAAATGATTGGGGCACACCGTTATATTTTGGTATGTCTGGATCTTCTCTCGTCAGCTTTTGATACTGTAGACTCTTATACTCTTGCAACGTCTCTGCGACATCGGCGTATCACAGTTATCTCTACAGTGGTTCGCGTCTTACCTTACCGACACCGTTACCAGGTCGCATTGGAAACTCGGCGGTCTACCCAGAAGGATCTATCCTGCGGAGTTCCTCAAGGCAGTGTCCTTGGACCACTTCTGTTCAACATATATACAGCGCCTGACGTCGAGCTAATTGCAGCGGCGGGCTTTTACGTACACTGCTACGCAGATGACATCCAAATTTATATAAAGACTTCGACCCCAAAGACTCAAACGAAGTCATAAGCACACTGCAACGCTTATGTGCCGTTGTTCGAAATTGGTTTTATAACAATAAGTTTAAATTAAATGGTTCAAAAACCAAACTAATATACTTCAGTACTCAAAGACGCATGCAAGCACTGTTTGTACATTGATAGTGCCGTAATGCAACCGTCGGACTATGTAAAGATCCTGGGTGTGTACCTTGATAGTCGCCTATGTTTCGACCGTCAGATAACTGCTCTCTCGCGGGGCTGCACATGGCAACGTCGCGAAATTAGCCGAATGCGGCCACGGTTTGATCAACAGACAGCAAAATGCGTCGTCCGAGCGTTTGTCCTGTCTCGACTGGACTACTGTAATGCCTCTGTATTGCAGTATCGTCTTTGTCTCATATCGTTTCACTGCGACGTCTGCTCCACAATGCAGCCCAGATAGTGTCACAAACAAGCAGACCCGAACACATTACTCCGATTCTGCGACGACTCCACTGGCTGCCTGTGGAAAAGCGGATACAGTATAAAATGCTCGTCATCCTCTTCAACGCCATATGTACTGGCGCACCATCATATATCTGCGATATGGTCAAACTATCGGTGGTGCCACGCATAGCGGCCTGCCGCATACTCAACATCGACGTTTCGCGCAGTAACAGTTTCAGCTCCCTTGCACCACTTGCATGGAATAACCTGCCATCAAGCTCTGTGATCCTAGTTTATCAATTGCAAAATTTAAATCTCTACTAAAAACTTTCCTATTTCCTAGAATAGACGATAAAATATATATAATATTAACAATTGTGTTATACCGTGTGTTAAACTCACTCTGTGTTATACCGTGTTGTTTTGTTTGCGCCTTTGTAATATTTTCAGTGAAATTGGCGCATTATAAATCCATTATTATTATTAATATTAAGTCCCCCATGTTTGATTGTATAAAGAGTGTAAATCAAATTTCGTAGGAAAATAACAATTTCTAAGAATTAGAAAAATTCAGTTCCGATTCACTTTTATTGAGACCTGCGAGCCAACAATTAGGATGTTCGCACTTTACGCCATTTTTGGTTCCCAGTGGCTCACGAGTGTAAACGTAGAAGCGGCTATGCGCGACATACTTAAGCCACAATTGAGTCGAGTCTGAGCATTAAATAAACATGTATATACTAATCAGTATCCTTATTTTACTCACTCTGGTTACCGAAGTTGAAAAAGGATAGTGTCAGCGCAAAAATTACTACTAGAGGGCATCAAATCCACCTTATTATACTTTCCATGTTTCCTCCGAATCGGTAACAGCATCCTTGTTCCGCGCTAATTGCAAATGAAATTTTGTCATATTGGCACGCTTTGTCAGTCACCCTAACTATGGTAAGTCCCGATGGACTGGCCATCAAATAAGTCTGAGTTGCTCTAGATAAAAGGGTCCGCTATGAGTTTGCCGTTCAAAATTGATCTGCACGTGTGCTTATATTTGCGTATAGTAGCCACATCCTCTGGAGTATCCAATCCTGACCAGAGAATGAACCTTATAATTTAATCGACATTGAAAGATTCACCTACAAGCATAATGTATGAGAAAATTCATTGTAATTATTTAGGTCATAGAAACATGCATTACAAGTTAGTGAATAATTACTGTTTTGTCATGTCATTCGAAAATATCATTTCGTAATGAGTCGTACCGCAATGTTATCTTGTTGCATTACCTTTGGCTGTTGCTGTTGCTTGTTGTATATATTCTTGATATGTACAAAATTGGACCCTGTATACGTATACATTATTGTCATTATATCCAACCCATAGTAGAATAGGATAAGCAGTCGAAGAACTCGTGTCATTCCCTGTAGCGCACCTGACCCCGCACCTAATATCTTGTTTAGTATGTCGCATCTTATGTTGTTACTTAGTATTATATATTAACAGCTTTCAGTTTACTGCAGCAGCCTATTGGCGTATTATTATTATTGAGGTATGAGTTAGCTTCTAGCGTCCAGTTAGCTATGTCATCATTTTCCTTACCCAACATTCTGTTTGTAAGGTAACCGCAACCGTCATAAGCATTTGTCAAAGCTAAGGTACTGTTGTAATTGATCTAGCTTACGACTGTGTATGTTCGATTAGGAAGGCTAGGACCCGTGATTTGATCTACATAGCTTAATTATTTGTGCGAATTACGTATATTTGTCACGTACCGTTCATATCATTTACATGCTTGGTGAATTGGTGCTGTTATTACCGAATCTATAACCACCCTGTATTAGTCCATAACCGAACGTATATTAATCGTGGCACTATTTTATGTAATTTCATCTACACGTTCGATTACGATTATTACCAAGTATTGTGTCGAATACTTTGCAGTCGCGGCCAGAAATATGTGCAAAGTAATCGTTCAAAATTTCGATCGATTTCAATTAACGAAATTTCGTTCGAATATTAAACAAAATTTCGATCGACTTCGTTCGATATTTATTTTAGCACAATTCAATAAATTTCAAATTTGTAATATTTCGATTTAACGAAATTTTGATCGATTGCGATTTGGATTGCACTTATTTATAGATACGACTGTAGTACGCATCCACTAAGACTTCCGAACACTGCTGGAACAAAAATGTACAGTCTCGGTTAAAAGTGCAAAATGATCGATTAAACCTAAGTCCGATGGATTGCGATCAACAGAAATTCGCTGATTTCATTTGTTTTCGATTACAGTTAGTTTGGTGGGGAGTGTGTTTTTGAACGAGCATCAAACATGTTTCAAACAAACATGGAACCAAGAGTAGTCATTTATAGCAGTGACCGCATTGTGGTTAATCTATCAGCATAATCTAAGCTTGACGATATAGAGTACATTATTTCTCGGAAGTGTGATGGTCGAGGCAAATTTTGTGCTGTTATTATCCAAAATGTAGGAGCTCAAAATTATCCAGCGCTTCGGAAACCATTACGCTAGTGAAAGTGTTATTGGTTTGCAGGTGTGCTTTCAAATCACGGATCAGCCGGATTTGCAGTGCCCCTTGATGTCAGTGACCCACATAATAGTCAATCCCAGTGGCTTCATAAAATATCTCCGACTATCAGTATGAGTAAGTCTTACTGAGCTTAGTTTGTTATTCTATTGTTTGGGAATATTGTGTTTATGTAGTACAAATTATAGAGGTGTCCGCTAGCGTATGCATTGTATCAGAGTTTGTTTCTGGTTTTTTTCGCATTTGGCATAACATTATTACTATAATAGTAGTAACAACTAATAATGTTTAAAAACTGAGAATATTTTTCAGCTTGAATCTTACACATCGCTTTAGGTAGCCGTACGGATTGAAACGGAGCAAGCTGGAGTTTCTTTAAATAGCGATTAACTATACAAAACTTTTTAACAATCACGGAATGATAAAAACAAGGATAAAGTCATTTTCTCCAAGAACATTGCTTGTTTTCACTGACGCATTGAGAATATATAAACGAAAAAGGGTGATAAATTTCTATGTCCGGATGTCGTATCACCACGTGTAGTCTGATGTGTTGCGTAACATAGCGAGCCGACCTACCTACCATCGTATCCCACTTTATATGTGTGATCAGGGTGCGTAAAATTATAATTTAAAGTGGAAATGGTGATTAAATTTTTGTTATGCTACATATTTTCCCGCACTTACTATCATACATAATGTTTTCAGGTTTTAATGGAGTGTTTGAAAAAATAGTCGTAATATTTTTTAATGTTTAGTATACAGAAAACATGAATCTGGCGTCACTAATAAATCGTAGATTTGGTGTAACATGGTGGGTTTCGGGTACTCGTGGGGTTGTAGGTTCATTCAGCCATATTGTGAACAGGGTAGCAGGGTGATAAATTGATATTACAGTATCCGCCATAAATGACAGTCGCTCGCTCACAACTCGCATGAAATATATTTGTTCTAAAAATGGAATTTCTTAATTTAAATAGTTTCGAAATCTCGAGCTAGCAGCTCGCCCGAGACTAATTTTATCTGGCTTGCTCGAAATGATGAAAACTCTACTATATACCACTGTAAATGAGCGCCAAAGGTTAGCACTAGGGCAATTAGCTGTGTTTCAATTTTAAGTTATCATTTTGTGTAATCACCTGTAACATGCTGTGTTTGATGTATGTACCATCCTAAAACCTCTGGAACCATGAACCTATTGAAAAACCTAAACCCATCAAAACAACTTACAACTCATCAAGTCTTTGTGTAGGTCTCTGCATGACAAAACCACCGTATGCAGCGTGCCAAAAACTTTGTATATAGACCATTCTTGGTGCCCTGCACGCAATACATAGCACAACTATTTAAGACTAGAAAATATACTAGGCAATACTAGGAATACTAGGCTATATTCTGGAAATCAGGTTCATTGACCTTAAAGGCGTTAAAACCCTCTGAAAAACACAATAAATATTTGTACTGGACTCCAGATAACCAAACCATCGTATCCAGCCTACCGATCTGGTTTCTTCTAAAATTTAACCAGTTGGACCACCCCTGGTGCGGTACTAAAGGTAGCGGATTTTGCCAGGGAGAGTTAACTGGGGGGGGGGGCTGGCTTTAATGGGGGGGCAAGGGGGAGTCGGAAAATATCATTTCCAAATGTAATACTTTTCACTGGGTTCTCCACACCCGACATTATTCCTGGGGAACTGGCGTGGGCCTCCTCAGGCTGGGGGCCTCCCCCAGTTAAACTGGAGGGTCTCCCAGTGAACTAAGTGACCATAAAGTACTGCCATCGTCAGAAAACATCGGAAATGTCTGACAACTGGTTATAATGTGCTTTCTTAAAAAGGGAAAATTTTAGTGATTTTTACCGTTCCATTTACCATATGCTGGGTGTCCGCGTTCCTTGAATCAGGAAAATTTCCTTGGATCACCTTGAATCCGGCTACGGCCCCTTTAAGCTCCTTCAATTTTATGTTCCATCTCCTTGGATTTTGTGCTGTATGACAGCTCCAAAATAATTGTGCTTAATGCCTTCAGACTCACGGCTCATGTATATTTTGTCTTTATTGTTTTAGGGAGCAATTTTCGGGTGGCTTACCCCATTGAAACAGCACCATGGATCATATCGACAGTCCACTGTTTTCTGTTGCATTGCTTACACGTCGTGCTAGTCTCTAACCGAACCATCGTGTTCACCATACCAAATAACATGAACTATCTTCATGTCCGTACGCTGGGCTCTCCATTCGCTGAAAATTTTGCCAGGTTGGGCCTGGTTTCGAACCGGGCGCTCGATTTTGCCAGAATTTTCCAAGAGGCGGTGAACCGGGGGAGCCCAAAATTTGGCGAGAGGGCAAGAACCGGGGGCATGCCAGGGGGCCCCCACCCCCTCTCCAATTTGGAGAGCCCAGGTACGCAATCACGTAAGAAGACAACTGGATACAGACTATATTCTGGAAATCGCGCTCATTGACCCTAAATTTATTAAAACCTAATCCGCTGAAAATCTCTAAAAAGTCATAAATCTACGTGCTGGTCTCTAACCGAACCATCGTATTCACCATGCCGAAAAATATATTTGGACCATTTTGATGCCCTGCACGCAGTAAGTAACAAAACAATATTCTGGAAATGGGCTTCATTGACCCTAAACTTATTGAAAACCTATCAAAAAGGCATGATACATGTACGCTGGATTGTTAGTAACCAAATTGTTGTATTCAGCGTTCAGAATAGGATATATAATACCATTCTGGACGCTCTTCATGCAATACATAACCATACAAATGCAAACATACTACATTAGGGAAATCTGGTTCGTCGACCGTAAAACCATTGAAACTCCATGAAAACGTATCATATAGTTAGTTGGGCTTTAGATAGCAAAATTATCTCACCCAGTGTACCTAATAGACGCTCGTCGTGAGGTAATAATACCTAATAACATGTCGAAATTTGAAAAATCGCTATTTTTGGCAAAGTGTCGACGAGTCCACAGTGGCCCAGAGATTGGTCAGCAAAGTTGTAGATTTCGATGAGTTGAGTCGGTATGGTGGGATTCATTTTTGGATGCGAAGCCTGGGTTGCGGATATGGACCGCGAAACAATAACACCCGGATTTAGAAAACCTCTTTTTATCATTTTGACTCGGAAAATAGAGTCGAAGCTTTGCTATCAAACACTATTAGGAAACGTGTAATAGCTAAAAAGTATATCGTCATCATTTTGCTATAATTGAACAAAGAAATTTTATCGAAATCCATCCCGCTGAAGGTGCTTTATCAATGAAAGCTACAGGCAATCTGAAATTTTAACGATTATACCCCTAGCGCCCGGAAACTCTGATCGCTACAATTTCAATAATATTTTGTCCTTCCAGCTGTAAGCTTAAACAGGGTTTTCACACTACGGTACTCATATCAAATTATCTCTCCAGTGTTTCATAGTTGAAACACTGACATGATTCAAGGATATCTTGTCAACATGACATGGGAATAATTTGTTACTACTCAGACTGCATCACTTAGTCCTCCACAATTATACTCTTAATAACAACAGTGCATATCAGTTGTGCAACACTGCCAACTTTAAGTGGTTTTCATATCTTGTTGTCCTAGGAATAATTGCGGTGCTACTATTCTGTATGCCGGCCCGAAATTACAGCTTATTATTCCTAATTTTTTGTAAATCAGGCACACAATGCGATATTTTAATATGGTACATCCTTTTTATTACACAATGTGAACGCCACTTTTCTTTATAATTTGGTACACAGTATGTATACATAGTATTCTCGAGGCATGAAATGTGGGTCACGAGTTAGGAACTGGGCAGAATTTACCTAGGGTCGATTCTTCCAGTTCATCTGCGGATCCCACAGTTGAACTGAAGCACCATAAAGTAATAAAATATCAAAAAACCTCAAAAATGTTGCTGATTGCAATTTGGAATAAATATGAAAGGGAGATTTTAGAGATTTTTAACCCGCTGGGGAAATTTGGGGATTTTTACCTCAATATTTAAAAATTTGCATATTTGAAACGCAGTGAGCGGAGTTTCCACCTATAATTTTTGCTAGCGGTCTCTGGAGTTCATAACTCATCATCGGATGGATGGATCTTCGCCAATTGTTTTTATTTGATCACAAATTCAATCTTTCTGCCCTTACATTAGACACTTAACGCGCCGACCGCATCTTCTGAGTCACACGGGTCAAAGTTCACATTTTTTGAAATTTGGCTATCCGAGTATCTATTATTCGCTAGCTATATCTCAAGATAGAGGCTTCTTAGCGAAAAATGAAAACCATCATCAAAAGTGCACTTTGGTATTTCACTCACTGAAATATTGGAAACAAGTATGACACCGAACCCATTTAGAAAGTTATTATTTCACTCAGCAAGCGAACTTCTGTGGAAAGTTGATTTTTTGATATTCTTTCATTTTTTGCTAGTTATTTCACTCAGTAAAATGTCGAAAACTGCAAAATATGAACCCATTGCAGCAAGCCTGAATTTGCAATCGGTCGGTAAAATAAAAATGCTGGTGTTTGTTGTAACCCTTAGTAAGTTAGTACTATTTTGGCTAAATTATTTCTGCAGCTACATTTCACGGGCCACTTCGGCCGATGGTAACGAAACCACGTTAGTCATTGGATAAGATATATAAATAGGATCATGTAAAATTTCCGCCTATTAACTCAAGGGCAGGAAATTTTTCATGCGTACCATTATAGGGCAAGAAATTTAATTGCGAGCCCAGGCTTATCGTAGGCTAAGTCTTGGTCTTAGACACACAGTACGCAATACTAAGCAAATCATGGTTTATAGACGACATCTTCAGTAACTCTGTACTTCGATACCGGTCTGAGCAAAGGGCCTATCTAACAAAAATTATATTTTGCTGAATAAGACAGTATGTATGTATAATTTTTAGTTCTACACCCTTCAGCGTTAGTTCGATCACGTTAAAGGGCATATGTGACGAATTATATATATGAAAGCAAAGGGCCTTGATCGGTTGTTGCTGTGAGTAAACAGCATATGTACATTCGCCCTTTATTCGGTTATGTATTTTGTTAGCAAAACAATCCGACCAAAGGGCATATGTATATACGCCTTTTACTCATTGACACTATTTACATAGCTACAATGTTAAAAAGGGCACATTTGCATTCTCCTCTGTGCTAATTCTATACAGTCGCAGGATCATTGTGGGTTAAACAAAGCATATGCGACACGATTGTTATCCCAGCAATAAATTTTAAACTCGACTTTTATACTGGAGGACACTGCACCTTACTATGGTGTTTTTATGTTGCAGAATACTTTCCTGCTCCCCGAATCCAACCAAAGCATTACTACAACCAAAATATTCCAGTGGATTGACGAAACGCGTTCAGCTCAGCAATAAAGAACTACATTATTAAACTATTATAAACTTAATATTTAAGAACTAATGCAAAAACAACGAAAAACACTTGATGAAGCTATGTTTTAACAGGGGGTGCAATTTAATCGGCCAAGAAATTTTAGCTGACACTGAAACTAGTCATACTATATTATTTTTCCCATTGGCTTGCCAGCCAATGCAATCATAGTTCTGGCTTGGCTTTGGCATTGGTAGGCCTGACTTAGCAAATTAACACGATTATCAGGTCACCAATGTGTATGAGGTCGATTTTGGTAAAATAGCTATGTATTTGCACTGTAGTTATAACCGCAAGCAAAGTAGCAGTATGCAGCCCATAAAAGCATTGTCTGTCTGTCACAAATCTCTTAAATTGTATTACTTTCCAGAAGAAATAATTGTATCTGGCCACATCGGTTGAACTTTATTGTCTTTGATCATGTTTAATGATTAAAATCCAATACTTATATGACCAAGTGTACTCTCCTTTAAAAGTTGAGCTTATGCTAAGAGATAGTTTATTGACGGTGAACAACGGAGTTACCACGGTATATATACGTGTATTCTGGAGATGGAATACGAGAAAGATGCAAAATTATTCCATTTATATTGCCGATAAGACATAGCTTCATTATGTTGTTTTTGTTTAGACATAGTAGAAACTTACAGTATAAAATAAATGGTACATAAAGTAATATAATAAAAATATTTGTAACAACTAATGGCTAATCCGGGCGATTTTGTATGGGTACGACACATTAAGAAAAACAAAAAACAGTCACCAGCATATTGGCCAGGTATTGTCTGCGATCCGGAAACTGCGGTGACAAAAATACCAGTCGGGTCGCTCTTCGTATGGTACTTCGGTCGCAAAACAAATCAGTATGCGGCAGCACCTGCGCGTGATATTTTTCCATTTGTTTCGGCGAGTATGGCAGTATACCTTGACAATAGCATGATAACTTTTAAAAAGGCTATTGCTCATTTACGAGAATATTGCAAACAAGAATGTCTGTACGACATCATTTTAGCCTTAGACGATGCTGAAAAACATACGGAACATGTTGTTTCTTTAATTGTGAACGACCTAGTCAATAATGCAGTAGATAGAGCAAGTCAAACAACTGATGACCAGGTAGACAACCGCAACATTACGCAGAATGAAACCCAGCAAGAATATATTATCAGAGGCTACTGCTTGGAGTTTGTTGTTGGTGATCATTCCACAGTGGAAGGACCAGACGGCTGGGTAGTGATTCTTCAGCATGGCGCAAGCGTGGCATCTGTAAGGAATAGCACTATAGTTGTTGATGGCTCTAAGCTCAACTACTTTGTCCGCGATATCAACGATATTCGAGCATTAGGTTGTACTGCTCTTCTCCCCATCGGCGCTACAATTTCAGCAAACCGGATTACTAACGATGTCCACAATTATGAAGAACGTCAATCTGCCTCAGCACCTAATGCCAGTGATGAAAGTTACGACGAAAATATAGAAGAAATGCTTGATTTTCTGCCAGCGTTTGACTCGATGGTTGGAAAACCGCCGACTTCTGCATCAAGGAAACGGGATCAGCCCATGGAGCGGGCTCCAGATGACCCTGACTATGTTTACAGTAGCGATGCTTCTGAAAGCGGTAGCAATAATGACGGTTATCAAACAACTATCAAACCTAGTGCTGAACAATTTGATGTCGATACTATTGTTGCGGAAGTGGTGGATGATGCCCACCGGAGCGCGGCTCCACATTTGGTTAAAAAGGTTCCAGCGTGGAAAATTGCAAGAGACAATAGAGCAAAGGGGTTAGCCTACGTCAACAAGAAGAAAAAGATTGTCGATGCTCGATCAGTTAAGAGTGTGCGCTGCATTGATGGGTGTAAACAAAAAGTGACAGAACTACAACGATCTGCCATCTTTAAAAGCTACTATGCATGCAAGGACAAAGACCAATACCTACGTGACCGAATTGAAACAAACGAACCTGCCCGGCGAACCGTTGCTGAAAATTCCCGTCGTGGAATATCGAACAACTATTTTCTTGCGTTTGACGAAGACGGAACTCGTATAAAAGTATGCAAACAATTTTTTAAGGCCACACTCGATATAACCGACAAACGAATCCGTTGCGCTCTATCGAAACGCGATGCCAGCAACACCCACCTGCTGCCAACCAAATCACACATTCCGTCACACGCTCTGACGCCTGAAGTACAGCAAATTATTCAGGAACATATCGACTCCTTTCCTAGAGTACCAAGCCACTACGTTCGTAAGCGAACGAAGCGCGTATATCTCGAGACTTGTCTTAGAAGCAAGCAGCATATGTATAGTCTGTATGTCGAATATTGTGGTACCAAGCATGCCAAGCCAGCATCGCTAGCTTCATACAAACGCGCTCTAAGAGCCAATCGCATATCAATATTCAAGCCACGAAAGGACCGTTGCAAAACATGCGTAAAATACGAAAATCTCACTGGAGAAGCGAAGAAGGCATTCGAACCAGTATTTTTGGAACATGTCGCAAAAAAAGAAGCTGCTTTCGCAGAAAAACAAGCGGACAAGACCAAGTGTAAAATGCTAAACTCCAGCTTTGGTAGCTTTACATTTGATCTTCAGTCTGTTCTTTATGTACCAAGCGGAAACGTGTCTTCTTTATACTACCGAAGGAAGCTGGCTACTTATAATATGACTATTTTTGATCAGTGCACGAATGATGGCTTCTGTTTTTATTGGACGGAGGTGGACGCCAAAAGAGGTGCTAACGAAATCGGGACCTGCCTTCTACGATTTATCAAACAACTGCCCGACCGTGTCTACGAAATTTCGATGTTTTCAGATAATTGCGCCGGACAGAATCAAAATCAGTTCGTTATGGCAGCTTTGTTGCATTGTGTTCGGACGCCTGGAGGACCTAGTATTATTAACCATAAGTTTCTCCTTAGCGGTCACACGATGATGGAATGCGACACAATGCATGCCTGCATTGAAGCAGCTGCCAAAGGCGCCGCAATTCAGGTGCCAAACGATTGGTACAATGTGTTGAAGTTAGCACGGCCTAGCCACCCGTTTAAGGTCACAATGATATCAAATTCGGAATTTTACGATCTGAAACAACTGGCATTCAAAATCCTTGGACGGCGTCGTCCCCCGATGAAATTAAATTCAATAAAACACATGCAATATCGCCGTGAAACTCCCAATATTATTTATTACCGTGAAGACTTCACTTCCGATTTCAACGAGTACTGTGTGCCAGAGTTACGTACCCGTAGCAAATGTCGTTCAGTGTCGCTTGAAAGAGGTTACCCCACGGCGATACCTATTACAGATGCAAAAAAACAAGATTTGCTCAGCTTGTGCACATCAATGGCAATTCCGGAAGTTTATCATATCTATTACCACACGTTACCGGTCGTAAACGATATACCGTCTAATTCCGAAACATCTGACGGCTCCAGTTCCAGTAGCGATTCCGACATGGAGTCGGACCAGCAATAAGATAAAGCTGTCTGCAATTGCCGTGCATTCCATACTGTAAATACTGTACCATATTTTCCAGTTTAAACATTTTCTGTTCATTTTTAAATTCTACTACATATCTCACATATTTTATGGACACGCGGAATTGATCGAATGTATTTTGTAGCACTGCTGCTGCGTCTTTTTGACAATAATTAATCTGCATTCGGCTCGACGAATGCGAACAAAACGGTGTTTACACCAGCGAGAGTTATCTGACAAACCTGTGGTGGCAACAATTTGGAACAATACATGGAAAGAAAATTACAACAGACACCAGCGATTGTTTTCTGACAAACCTGTGGCAACAATTTAGAACCGTACATGGAAAAAATTACAACAGGTGCGAATTGTTGCATTTTTAACTTTAAATTTATGCGACTAAAAGGTTGGCCCTTGTCTTCTAATGTATATTGGTTAAATATGCGTTCATAGCAAAGGGCATATCTGTCGTTTGTTCATAATGTGAGGCTGTAATCCGTTGAGACTTTGTAATAGGTACCATTATATAGCTGCATAATGTATAACACATATCTGCAATTATTTTTTACATATAAACTTAGTACGTGACACATAGTGCAAGTGTAGCATGACCAGTCTAACGTGACGCGAAAATAAAAAGTTAGATTTCTCAAAATTTAAAATTTACAGATATGCCTTTTGCTCAGATCAGTGTCATTGCTTATTAATAATTATTAATTATTAATACCATTGCTGTCGATAGGGGGATACCTCCAGAATGTCAGATCCCCTTAAGCCACACAAAGGTTCCACCACTCCGCCTCCCTGTGCGCGGGATACATTTTGAAAAAATTGGCAACTGGGGTAAAATCGGCAAAAAAGGAAAACTAGCAAAAAATATATCTTAAACTGACCAAAATTTAGGAAAATTTTAGCAGAATTTGGAAAAATTTTGCGTTCCTGGAAATTTTAAAAATTCACCCCCGCTTCAGCCGACGAACCTTCGACACCTATGAAATAATACTACTATTGACTAGTAACTCTATCGAGATTGCATAACGTAGTGAAGCATAGGTTAACCTACGCCTTTTGTGTACACAGCCAGTGAGCTCTCGATAGCATATGTGGGTCTGTGAGCGTCGATATGCTATATGTGGGTATCACACAATACCTCACAGTTAGAACAAAACTAACACCGGCAATAAGTTTCCCATGCCCAAAACCCACAAGTGCAAGCTATCAGCAACGTAACATGACGTAACAGTAAAATTAGGAATTTTGGATCCATGAACAATGGCTGCGCCATACCCCCGTTCCTAAAGAACCACCAATCGCAGAGCAAAATCAACACCAGCAATAAGTTTGCCATGCCCGAAAACCACCAAGTATAACTGTTCAGCAACCCAGGACGTCAGAATAAATTTTTAAATTTTGAGTCGAGGAAACATGAGGGTTCCATACTTCAAACCCCATAAATCCAGAACTGGAGCCTTAATCGAAAAACAAAAATAAGCATAAGCATTTATCAGTATGCTATGAAATAAAACATGCTATAGAAAAAACGTTAAGACAAAGATAATCTTGCTTCCGTAAAGGGTACTAAAATGGGCAAAAACCACCATTTTGACCTCTGACCACGAACCATGAGGGCACCATACCCAAATACCCATAGAACCATGGGTCACAAAATAAAACCAACACCGGCAATGAGCTTCCATGCTCTAAAAATCCCAAGTGAAACTTTTCAGCCGCCAAGGATGTCATAAAAAATTTTATAATTTTGGGTTGAGGAACCACGAGGTGTTATACATTATACCCCCATATCTCCAGAACCGGATCCTTAATCGAATAACAAAAAAGAAACATCGGCATTTATCATTTTATTATGGAATAAAACAAAACAGAGAACAAAATCCGAAAGTTAACATAAAAATAACCTTGCTTTCGTGAAGGGTACTAAAATGAGGTGAAAAACCCTCATTTTGACCTCTGACCCCGAATCAGGGGGCGTCATACCGCCGTAACAACCATGGGTCATAGAGAAAAACCAACATCGGCAATGAGTTTCACATGCCCGAAAACCCCCAAGTCCAACTTTTCAGCCGCCCAGGATGTTAGAACAAATTTTCTTATTTTGGGTAGAGGAACCACGAGGGTGCTATAGATCAAACCCCATAAATCCAAAACCGGAGCCTTACTCGAAAAAAGAGGCATCGGCATTTATATTTTTACTACAAAATAAAACCATCCAGAGACAAAAATTCGAAAGTTAATATAACAATAACCTTGCTTCCGCGAAGAGTACTAAAATGAAATGAAAAACCCTCAATTTGACCTCTGACCCCGAATCATGGGGCGTTATACACACGTACCCATGGAACCATGCGTCACAGAGCAAAACCAGCATCGGCAAAGAGTTACCCATGTCCGAAAACCCCAGGCAAAACTTATGAACCACCCAAGACATCTGAACAAATTTTCAAATTTTGGGTCGGGTAATTATGAGGGTGCCATACCTCAAACCCCATAAATCTAGAGCTGGAGCCTTAATCAAAAAACAAAAAAGAGGCATCGGTGTTTATCATTTTACTATAAGAAAAACCATCAGGGAAAAACTGGAAATTTAAGATAAAAATAACCTTGCTTCCGTGAAGGGCAGTAAAATGGGTTAAAAAAACCAACATTTTGATTCCTGACCCCGGAACCAGACCCGAAATCAAAAAACGCTCGGGGATGTACACGGCAGGGGTGAGCACCGGAAAAACCAACAGAACGTTTTTCCTACCCCCCGGAAAAAATGGAAAAACTATTTCAGGATTTTGGAGCCGAAAATAGTTGGAAAACCGTTACGCAACAAAATATTACGGCCGTGAGCATTTTTTACACTCGTTTAAACAGCCTTTACATTTTATACGTATGATTTTTGTGGTAGAGACGGTATAACTATATAACTATATATTCCAAGCATCGACTAAATTTATAATCTTAACATAAGCATAGCTTGCTTCCTCCACCGCATCAGAAACTTATTTTGCCCGATGCTAAATTTAAATTAAATAGGTGCGATACTGAATAGAGCCATGGGATTTGTATTGAGCATATAAAAGCAGTAAACTAGGCAGACACAGGCCAGGCACACATGCCGACAGGAGGATATGGGACAGGAGTTGGTTACCCATATAGTCAGCCAACCCCCCTCAACAAAAAATAAACGCATAAACCCAGGGGTTACAACCTTTGAGTTTCACCTTTGACCCTGGAACCAGACCTGAAATCACAAAACGCCCAGGATGTACACGGTAATTCGACTATGCCGGTTCGAATGCGCCCAAGATCATGAAAATCATTCAAGTAGTTCCCGAGTTATGGCCGATCATACACACACAGACGGAATTTAAAAAGATTTCACCCCTGCAAAACACAATCTCCACACTACGTTTCACTAAGTTCTGACAAGAAAACGAAACAGATTTATGACATCTTCACGTATAACTGATAATAATAGTATCAACATTAAGCAAACAAGTGTAACAGATCCTTACGGATCGTTACGAGGTGGATAATCCTGACCACAGCCTAATGGCCAACTTTTATCGAAAATCTATAATCTTGACCACATAGCAATGGTCAACTTTTACGAAAATCCTGACCACACGATAATGGTCAACATTTAAAATAAATATGACCACACCCAATGGTTAACATTTTTTC
>JASANE010005049.1:0-47141 GCA_030248225.1 Trileptium ribeirensis | reverse complement strand
TTATGTTTTATAAATGTGTAGTCAGAGAATATTTGAACATAGATATCAGTACTTTGTTAATATATAACTACTTTATAAAATTATAGTAATAGTTCTGTTTTCTCACTTATATAATCATATTTTTATCTTAGATTTATATAAGGTTTTTTTAAATATAAATAAATGAAATTTATATTACGTATATTTTTCATAATATGAAGTATATATATATACATTAAATTTTTACTTTAGCATAGAAGATGTCGAGTGGAAAACTGGTTACCTGGGTGGGGAAGCGAATCGAATTACTTAAAAACTATTATTAGATATTTCAAAACATAATTTCTGTAAATAATGTAAATGCAAATGTAATTAATGTAAATAAAAGAAAAATAATGTAACTACATGACAAGTAATGTATATAGACAATATCCATACGAATGTGTGAATCCCAACATGCAAACTTTTAAAGCATAGAAATGTAAGTATATACATTTGTTGCTAAGTGTGTGTTTGTTGGTGTGTATATTTGGTGTTCTGTGTCTTGTGCTGTTTTTATATGGTGTGTTGTGTCAAATATTTTCAAATTGGTTGAATCACCTACCAGAACACGAGTTTGAAACCAAAAATTATATGATCATCATTTTTCCATTTTTTGCGAATAACGAGAAGTCAATTTACCAGTCATTTTGGTATATATGCTTGCGAATATGATATACATCCGCTGTATATCAATGTTGTATGACAGCTAATGATGTACATTCAAAGCAAATCAAAGCTAAAACATGATAAATTATACCGAAGCGTTGTTTGCTTTGTAGTAATTTTAAACTTTTAAATCTGCACTTATATTTAAAATATGTGGAAAACACCATTTCCTAGTTTGGTAGGTTTAGGATTAACAATTAAAACTTATTAACATAAGTGAATTAAACATTACTTATATATAACCTAGGTAGGGTTACCTAAACGTTTCCTAAATAGTATATATAAATCTTAGATTTATAATGGGGAAGATCTGAAGTGTATGTATATCTAATTTTATTTGGTAGATGTCTTGTGTTATGTAAATTTCCTTTATACCATCATTTACATGCATGCGAAACCTCATAACCACGTGCTGCATTTGCATTTTTAATAACACATTTCCCGTTATTTATCACAAAAAATACCTATTATAAATCCATATCCAGTATGTTGCGCCAACACAAAAAGTGATGTAACACTGATGAGTTTGGAACTATATATATTATATATAATATATATATATTATATATATATTATATATATATATATTATAGATATATATAATTATCAACCGCATGGTAATATACTTGTGTGGGGTACGCTTGCTTTTTGCCGAAAACTAAAAGGTTCAAGTCCGCCATCGATACCACGTCATAAAACCATAAAATATCAAGTCAAAAGCGGCATTGCTATTTTAAGACCAGTATTGCTCCTATATGACATCATGTTGTTAGCACAATAGTTTCCAGTTGTGAGTTCTTCATGCGCTCAAACATATGTTTAGAATGATGTCATTTGATTGACATCAGTTTTCACGTTAGAGATAACATCAATGCAATTATTTCCGGGCAATGCTGTCGCTTCGATTCGATATCACTATCACAAACTAGAATTAAAGCAGATGGCGATTTGACTCAATTTGACACGGATGTAAACAGGAGCGTGGTTAGCCGAATGAGTCACATTTATTATTTTTGTGATAACGTGGTGGTGGTCACGGTACAAACTAATAAACCATTGATAATAGTTCATTAATACGCTAACGGATTTGATTTAGCTATTTACTTATTAATGGGATTGTTGTGATCATGATTAGTTTAGATTTCTGCACCAAAATACATGTGTGTGGGGTATATATGCCATCTGTCACCCCACTTCCCCCACCACTGTGTGGGGGGGTAAAACCCCTGTTTTCTATCTACTAGTTATGCTATCGCATGTTATCTTTAATTAATGTACTCTACATATTTTACATAAGGTTTCGTATGCTGTAAAAATTTGAGCCAAATTTGTTTACCAGTTATAAAGTTTGAAACAACTAAATTTGAGTTTATTTTGGCGTAAAATGGGTCTGTTTAAACTTTGCTCCACAACCAGTTACACCGTGCTTAACCCAATACCTGCAACAGCTGGGAAGCTTCGCAACTCAGCGAAAATTTTTCAGCCACATCTGCCTATCGTTGTAGAGTTATATCAAGAATATATGATGGACCCTTGAAGAAGAGTGTGATGCTCATGCCACACAACATTATATACGTTGTGGAATGATGCGGTCCATTTCTCCTTTAGTTGTCCCATTTTTGAAAGGAGGGGGAAGACAAATTACCAGCTATTGTCCTGTCCACCTCCCCCACTTTTTTTGCTGCCTTTCCAAATTTTGTTCTGTCCCAACCCACCTTTGGTTCCCCAAAGTTATGTTTCAAAGCCGAACCGAAAATTAAAATGTCATTTCGTTTGGCTTTGGAATAAAAGTTGGGGGTTGGACGGGACGACAGTTGCGGTGTCAGGACAAAAGTGGGCCAACTCAAGAAGAAATGAACCGCGTCATTCAACAACGAATATAACGTATTGTGGCATGAGTGTCACACACTTCTTGAAGGATTCATCATGAACTCTTGGTAAAATCCATGCATAAATGTCTTACAATGACCTGTCATTTGCGAAAAGCGATATAACCCTTAGAATGATGCAACTCGTGCCACTTATAAATTTTCTGTCACTAAATACTTTATGTTTTTATTAGCATTTTTATCCTGTTTGTTTTAGCTTCTCGAACCGCCTTATATCTTATGCAGTATACATACCTAGTAGCTGTAAAATGTCAAAGCATAACATCAACATGTCCAAAGCGCCGCCAAATTTCAAGGGAGGGGCTGGTAGTTTTTTATAATAATTAACGCTTTACATAATTGTTGTGAAAATGAATTTTTAAAACAGTGAACGTTTGTAATTCCGTATAATGTGGCAAAAGCTACAGAGACATGATCTTTTATATATTCTAGATATCAGGGTTTACCTGACCCTGAGGTTCTCCCACTAATTGACCTCGCCCTGCGGTTGCAAGGTGTCTTCATGTTGATGATATATGTTCGTAGTGGTCTGGACAATGACTTCAACGAATCTAGTCGCTATTGTCGATATGACATTCCTGGAAATTGCGGTTCCGTGTCATAAGTGATTTGTCGTTTCAAGCACGGCCTCTAGGACGATTCTATTCGTTCGGCTCAGTAGCCTAGCCAGTTAGTAGTTATTGTCGTGCTCAATGTGCTGGATCCATACCGAATACGTCACGAAAAATATGTAGTCGACTGCTAGCGATACGGTGTGGAAGGTTCGGCGTTGAAATTCACCGCATGTGATGTGGACGAACAGTGAGATCCCGAGAATGCGACGTCGCCAATAATTTTTAGAGAGGTCCAGTTGATATATGTTGCAAACTCTTGCTGACTACATTTCGGATACATACAGTAAGACTTACAGCACTGCAGTGTTGTAGATGCTAAGCCTTGTTTTAAGCGGAGCCGTTGGTGATTGCCGAAGTCACCTTAAGCCACGAAATGCAACGCAGGCCTTTGTTATTCTGTTGCAAATATCTGTTTCTGAGGAGCATGTGCCTGTGATTTTACTTCCTAGGTAACACAAGTTCTGAAATTGTTCTACAGTTTTGTTCCCAAGAATTACTTTTATGTTATGCATCATTTACAATAAAATGCATGCGCATTGTTCTAATTATGTGACGCGTTCAAATAGGCTAGCCACTATGTCACGCATACAGTCCAGCTTGACTATTAAAATTTTGAATTGCCTAGCTAGGCTAGGCATTTGTCATCGAGTGTCGAGCCGGACTGTGCTTTTGTCACGAGGCGTTCAGCTGAGCCCTATAACTTAAGCCAGAGACTATTTAGTCCGCGAACATTACGTTTTACTATACGTATCAAAGTAATGCCCCAAAAGCTGCATATAGCTTAAAATGTTGATTGTATGTATTAAAACAAATATATAATATAGAATTAGTGTGAAAATACTATAGAACAAAATAATGTTACACTAGGCACATTACTAAATAAAATTTTGCAATTGGCAGTTCAGCCGGACGCTCCATTTATCACGCAGAGCCTAGCTAAGCTCCCTGTTTGTCACATTAAGACTAGCTAAGCTATAAAAATGTACCATAGTAGTCCAGCTAAGCTATAGTTCACCCGTACTAGTTGAGTTGGACGCATGACATAATATGGCCCTGGCGCAAGCGTCTTATCGTAAATTATCCGATACGCAACAGCACGTGATCTTTGTGTTGGTGTCACTGATTCGAAGTCCCACGTGCGCTTATTCGACGCAGAGTAACGACCGCAGCTGTGATGTGAATTCTGCTAATACTGCAATGTCGTCGGCGTAATCCGTATCAGTGAAGCGCTGTCCGGTTTCATCGATGGCAACTCCGTCGCCTTCTTTAAGGGCTATTCACATTACCCAGTCGATAGCATCGGGGATAGAATGGAAACCTGCCGCACGCCACATTTGACTTCGAGTGGAGCAAACATCTGGATGTTTATATCCACAGCACTGAAAGATGGCTCAAAAATCGCCGTGATCAAGCGCCCGAATTTAGCCGGCACCCATCCGCTTCCTGGATTTTATACAGCGACGGTTTATGAACAGAACCGAAGCTGTCTTAAAGTCAACGAATGATATCGCATTCGGTTGCCTGTATTCATGTCGAGTTTGCAGTGCCAATGGCAAATTCAAAATCTGATCCACCCTACACGGCCTGCACGGAATTCACGTTGCTCGTCTCGGAGCTGCTCACGGTGTTGCTTGAAGCAATTAGCGATCACGGCTTCTACCGTTTTGAATGCAATATTGAGCACCGGGTTGTCCCAGTAGTTGGTATAGTTTGATTTAACCCTTTTGCAGAACGGGATGATGGTAACCATAAGCCACTGTTACGGTATCGTTTCGTCGTGCCATTTATAGTCAAACCATGAAGCTATTTCGTTAGTGCGACAGTGCCTGCTTTGCAGCACTACGGGAGGGATCCCGTCAGCAACTGTCGCTCGTCTGTCTAGAAGGCACCTGAAAGCTTGAACGACATCGTCCTCTCACGGGGTTGTCCAGCTGCAGTCGTAAAAGCACACAAACTCCAGATCCTCGTCGGAAATTGGCTAATCCCGAGCGTCGCGATTTGAGACTACATCAAAGTGATTGCGCAATTGGTGCAGCTGTGTGGAATTTGTAGCCAGTGGGCGTCCGTCACCATCTCTTAATGTACCTTCAATATTGCGTTGCGATTGGATCAGTTGTTGAGTCAAACGGAATACTTTCCTCACGTCATGTACGGCAGCCGCTTTTGACAATTCAGACACAATGTTGTCGGGAAACCTTTGGTTATCCTCTTTAATGTTTTCGGTAAATCACTTCTGCAGGATCGACGTAGGTATTCCAGCCCTATTGTTGATCAACGCTTGATCCAGTTGTTCGGCTACGGTAAGGTTGCTGACCCACTGCAGTATTTTTGCGCGCTTTTTGGCGGCAATACATCGTCGACGGCCCCCTCGATGTTGGTCTTCAACGAAATTCAGCATTCTTCAACAGATGTCGTTTCCATTAGCGGTCGAAATCTGTTAGTCAGGGCCGCGCTCAATTCTTCGCGATTTCCAGGACCGCGCCCAGCAGGAACGCTTAGTGCATTGTAAGTAAGTACTGTTGAGTTTGTGCCGAAACTTGGCAACGACCATGCCGTGATCTGTGAACGAGTTAGGCCGAAATGTGTGACAACCGATGAATGATGGTTGTTGCTGCGAACCAATTAAGACATGGTCCAGCTGAAAGAAGCCGTCACCTGGAGATTTCCATGTTTGTTGGTGGCGCTGCTTATGCTTGATGTTGGGATTCACCAGACTACGATTAAGGAATTGCGCCGCGGAAAAAAGGCGAGTACCATTGTCTGTTCATCGACCAAGGCTAAATTTCCCAACGGCGTGTTCTTTTCCTGTGGATTCATGTTGCACTCGGGGTGTTCAAAAGTCACAGATGGTGAAGATATTGTCTATTCTACGTAGCAGAGTGCACTGTTGTATTAGGCGCTCGTAGAGATGATCCTTTTCTTCGTGGCCAATGTTGTTGGTACGTGCATACACTACTTAGAACCGCAACACTAGATGCCGCTGCTAATTTCGAGCTTATTGCATAGCACACAATCAGCTGATGAAATATTTTAGCTTTTACAGCGATTCCTAATCCAGCGTTGCCTGAGGTCTTTAGACCTGAGAAGAGGAGTTTGTATTTCGCTGTTTGTGATACAATGGTAAGAGTTGCTGCACCAGGCAGACGTGTTTCGGATAGTGCTGCAATGTCGATGTTCCATTTTGCTCACGAGTAACATAACTGTTCATCGTATCCATGAAGTGTAGTGTTTGAACGTTTTTTGGATGCAATTGTGACAGATTGCTTCACAACCGTCATTGGTGTCGGGGCGACACTTTGCACACAGGCATGGGTGTCTCATCGACGCGCGTCGTTTGCACAGCATAGGGTAGCAGAATCTTATTTTGAGTAATAACTATGTATTGGTCTTTTGGAGGATTGGTTCCCGGAGAGTTCTACGAGGATTTCCAAACCCTCTAGCTGCTGAGAAACTAAAAGTAGTTGACTTTTTATCATGGTTTGTCACCCATTATCCCGAGTGGCCAGGCTGGAGGCCACGGTATTTGGCCTTTCGCATTACTGCTTGCTACTCGGCATAAGCTGTCATTTTATACAAGAGATGTGTGGGATTAACCCCGATTTTAGCACTTGACGTAGCCAGTGACTCCTATTTTAGCTGGATCATGCATTATTGTCCCATGCTTGGCGTTATCTTTGAGAACGAAAGACGCTGACATCCGCGAGATGTGAGTCTGGACAGGGTTCTGTGTGTACGACTCAAGAGAAAAACAATCCTGGTATCTATATATATGTGTGGCGCTTCGGTATAGCCGGTGGGCGTTTCCCATTGTTTTGATTGTGGTCATTGGAATGTTGGAATATTTACCGCATTCTTGTTGTTCGGGAAAATGTAAGACTGCGTCCACTGACATTTCGTTATTATTGAATGCCTTTCGAGAATACAAAAAGCACAGCGTATGTCGGCTTTTATGCAAATGTTAGATTTTAGCGATGATCGTTTATTCTCATGTGTATGCTTGTTGTTCGATAATATAATTTTATGAAAAAGTTATCTACACTAGTCTATTACCTCCATGCAAGCACAACAAATTACTCTTGAAGTAGTAGCCGGACGCTAGGCGCCCGATGCGTCTTCACACCAAAGCTCTCGGACTCAGGCATACGGGCTGCCGAACAAGTACGACCATGTGACATCGAGCCCGATCGCATAGTGACTGTGGTTTACACTGGCCGGACAGTACGCTCGTGGCACTCTTGTGTTGAACGCAAAGCGCTCGCGATCCACAATCTAATGTCCGATATACACAAATAAGCAGAACTCTGTATTGGGCGACGCGCCACACATACATATATCACAAAAATCACATGGAAAACGATACAATATGCAAGCTTATTCCTACGTATATAATGCATATATTTTATTTATTAATATCGAGCTTAATATGTAGAATTCCTTATTTTTCTACACATATGCATTCAGGGGCGCAAGTTAGATTGCTGGAAGGGGCATATCCCTTTGTTATGCGAAAGGCAATGGGTTCCGGGGTGAAACATACAATTTTTTAAGTTTCATAGTTTTAAAGGCTAAAAGTTTATATAAATTTCCCCTAGCTTGAAAAAATCCTGAATCTCTGGCCACCTTAGTTACGTCCTTCACGTCCTATCTATACGATGCGTTATCACAATTTGAGGTAGCATATTTGTTAGCAATAGTATCATAGGTTAGAAAGGTCCATAACTCACATATACAATGTAATGCGCTGCAGCGAAAAGTATGTCGTCTAAAATGCTGACTGTACATAGCCAACGATAGAAGCTATCGGAGGAAAAACACCAGACAGCCCGCCGGAAAAAAATTTGAAAAACAAAAACGCAATCGTCAGCGCCATGGCATTTTGTGAAATTATATTGACGAGACAATGTTGCTGAATTACCGAAAACCAAATGTCATCGTTAATTTAACTATATTATACATATTGTGACACTCTAGCTAACGTCTTTGGTTTATCGAAATCACCATGATAATTATAAAATTATCGATAATGTCAATCACTAACTTCCCATAACAAAATAAGCTGGGCACATAACAGGTATATTTTTATATCAAAAATATTATTTGGACGTTAAAAAATATTCAAAATTAGTATGGATAGCGATTAAAGTCATTTATCAGATTCCGAAGCAGTAATAAAGCTTTCTAGCCGATTTTACTATTAATACTAACTGAAAACAAATGGTCAAATATGGTGTCAATCGTCTGCGAACCTAAAAGTTACTAATTATCTTCCGGAACTATTATATAATACAAAAATTTTGCTTCGATTTATCATATATATTTGCATAATCGGGACCAATGTGCTGATATATCATAAAATTACAAGGAGATGGGTAAATGTATAACTGAAATGCTCATATGCACTGGTTATAAATTAGACATGTGGTACCTGACTTTCAATACGTGAGAATTTAGTCATCTTAATATGAAATTTGTATATTTGAATCCAAATAATCGTATTTTCCCTTCACTACACTTACACAAATTCGAGATGTTCGTTGTTTCCCATTTGCATTATTATGCGATTGACTCTAGATATGAAATTTACTATTGTTGCAGAAAAATTATGTGCATGTAAAAGATATAATGGTTAGCTCGAAAAATGGTGAACACATTGCGACAGCCTGTAGGCCTTTTAAAAATTTTATGGCTTCAATGAAAATTAAACCATCAAACAGCATCCATGACTAGATATAAAGATAAACTGGATAACATTTTATTGCACTTCATATTTACCAGTTTAATACGACATCTGCGAGGTCTCGTGAAAGTAAAATCGTCTGCTAACGCTACAAAATATAAAGTTTAGCATACTCCTATTTCGAAGAATGATGTGTAGCAAAATGAGCGGATACCGTTTTGTGTTCATAATCAGCATTAAACGCAAAATATTATGGACACGTTCCCCGCAAACTAAATCGACCCAAATAGCACCACAGGCACAGTCCGATTAGGCAAGGTTTTGGTCCGGACAAACTTAGATCAAGGCATTGACCGAATAAAGCGTAAGTCGTATAAAAGAAAGTGGTACACCAATGTTTCTGCTCATCAGAATTATGGCCCCTTGTGGTGTAGAATGCAGTTGACAGTGGACATGACGTCTTATCGACATCAATACAGTCAGTTAGAAAGGGATAAGTGTTCTTGGTTGTAAGTGGGTATTAAGAGATCTTACATATATTAATAAGTGTTCAGATGGGTTAGGCTTACATCCCTCGGCTAAGCCACATTTATCCTCCCAATGAGTCCCAGCCACCCCACCTGCACCATGTACCCCAGAGTCGACGTACCTTGGACATCTATGATGTATATTTTACGTATAGTACTATAGAACAGCAGTTGCTTCAGAGCTGATAAGTCATTGAGCTTTGAGTTTTGTACTGGATACTGATGTTCTCTAAAGTGCACAGCAACGCATACCTAACTTTTTTTGAAATCAAATTTAAGCCTTAAAATCGTTATTAAAAACGAAGCCTTAAAATCATTTGTTGTGTAAAAATTCAAATGTTCAGCTTGTGAGCAGTAGTAGCTCCTGCAGACATCAAACAACTAGACTAACAGGGTGTTTGGGAATTTTCCCTCGAACTAGAAATCTGTCCAACCAGCAATAATAATAAGATAAGTAATTATACCGTTTTTCACCATTCAACAAGTTGCTCGACTTCTCGTATCCTAACGTTGCTGATATCTATATTGTTACAAAACTGAGCAACTCTAAATCAAACTCCGATACGTTGCTGCGCAAATCAGACAACACCACTATCCTGTTACAAAAGTCCAAAGCGGCATGACTACGATGTGCGAGCGCTGGGGTTAGGGCAGAGGTACGACGTCGATATATTGAATCTCATAATTTTATAGTATTAATGTAAGTTTTCGCCCAATTTCTGCACAGTTACCCCCGTTTTTCTAACATGTTCTCCAGTTTTTGCCAGTTTGCCGTTTCCAACAATTCTTGCGAATTTGCGCTGGCTTTTGAGAGCCTTCGAAACGGGGGAGCGGGTGTGGACTACGAACCCTCTGAGGTCTTACCCTTAGGGACGTAACCCTCTACCCCTGTTGACACCGTGATATAATTATATAAATATTGTTTCGTTCCCGAGAACTTTTTACTGCGGATGGTATAACAGGCCCGGTCCAACAGATCCGCAGCCTCGGAAGTGGTTTGCTGATCCGACTCTGTGGGTAGACTCATACCCCTTATGGACTGCTCGATGTAATTATGTAAATATTGTTTCATTCCCATGAGCTTGTGCTGCGGATACTATAAATGACCCGGTCCAGATTGCGTCCGGTATAATCAAGTCATGCTGGATGTGGTACCATTTTAGCCCTGTTCTGAACGTTTTAAAGCGATTCGAAAGCTAGTATGATAGGTAAAAGCCATGCCATTGCATGTCTGCTGTAACTAAAACATAAAACTACGTACATGAAGGAACAAATAAAAAATTTTATAGATTGCGCAAAATACACACTGACACGAACTGTTAAGAAACGGACTCAAAAATACAACAAATAAAACTAACGTAGTTATTTCATAAAACGGTTTGGTTTATTGACATAATCTTTAAACAGCGCTAACTAAATCCATAGTCAATTATAGAGACAATATTTTTCGCAAGTTTTTATCGTGATATTAAATCTGTGGCACTTTTGATTAGCTGGTATATACATTATGCAGTAGAGAATGTGTTTACAGTGAACAATCAGATACAGTGAAATGTTCACTTGATCCACGCCAAATTGTCCACACTTAGGTAAAGGTAGATATAGTAAAAATTTCTTTAGAGTGAATTTTTATTCATCCCAAGCGATTTTACTACAGACACTCTCTGCTATATATGTATATAAAATACTTTGTTTTTAAGCTTACTAATGGGTTATTGGGGTTCATAGTTTGTAATTAACCCTCTCATGCCCGTAAGGTCCAAATGGACCAAACGCACATTGCGACTCGTTGTGTTAACTGAGTTTGTCGTATATCGTACGTTTGAACGTGCGTTGTTATTCGCTCGCATTGTGAGGTTCCTTAAGGAACCGAGCAACAGCTCTCAGATAGCTCAGTGGTTTGTGTACACAAGTTTCAATCGTACGTTTCGGGTTCGATCCCTGGCGCAGGCTTGAGTTTGTCAAACATTGCACGATACTCAAATTAATTCGGGCATGAAAGGGTTAAACGGTTATACTTCAACTGTATTGTTGGTTTCAGGAACAAAATTGTGTACGAAATGAAAGCAGAAACGAGACTATATTATCAGTCCAGTTAATGTATTTAGAGCTTTCGTACTCGATAACTAGTTGACACAAAAATTCAGTAACAAATAAAAGGTTAATCACAGCGGATAATTATAGTCTGCGATTTCACGCACCCATAATTTTAGACAGTTGTCTACATCGCGCGTGTAAAACATTCTGCATTTTTGAAGTTGGAACTACCACACTTCCGGTTCTGGGTTTTTGCCGCTTAATGTGTAGTTATTTTGCATTAGTTATACCAGAATAACCTTATAGCCGCTTGAAACCCGTCTTGCAGGCTATTCATAAATAATTCAGCCACCGGAGGCTCTTACTAATGTGTAAATCTGTATGTCCATCAGTGTCACTATCGTATCAAAATTAATTCCACACTTTAAGGTTTTTATGCACATGTATACTCAAAACACATCACTGGGTCCATTCACAACACTGGAAAAAATACGCAATTTTTGTATAAAATCCACAAGATTATGGAAATAAATGATTGTTCATTATATGGTTTTGTAGCAAAGATATAGTCTCTAAATTGTGTTTTGTATATTTTTTGGAATGTCTAAGATAAAGGTTCGACGCATATAGTTGAAATACACTTCTATTCCTTTTGCGAATTAAATTTTGGGGCGGTTAATTTTATTGCATAGTTTCAAAAAATACCAGAGTTTCTTCTTGTTTTTGTATTATTTTTCAAATAACATTCATTAAAATCAAAATTTAAGGGCAGTTGGCATTTCGCCAATCGTGGCGCCTTTTTATGTATATGTGCTACATACATTTTACTACTTTTCACTATTTAACAAAGACAACGAACGAATGCAATAAATGAATACTTATCCAATTTTAATGAGCGCTTCACACAAAATCATTAAGTAAATCATATATATCAACCATTCTGAAGATTACATTTTACTACTTTTCACTATTTAACAAAGACAACGAACGAATGCCAATAAATGAATACTTATCCTATTTTAATGAGCGCTTCACACAAAATCATTAAGTAAATCATATATATCAACCATTCTGAAGATTACATTTTACTACTTTTCACTATTTAACAAAGACAACGAACGAATGCAATAAATGAATACTTATCCAATTTTAATGAGCGCTTCACACAAAATCATTAAGTAAATCATATATATCAACCATTCTGAAGATTACATTTTACTACTTTTCACTATTTAACAAATACAACGAACGAATGCAATAAATGAATACTTATCCAATTTTAATGAGCGCTTCACACAAAATCATTAAATAAATCATATATATCAACCATTCTGAAGAATTTACACATTTTGATTTGTTAGCGTACTTGTAGCAGAATTTTATCTGTAGTCGTCAGAAACAATAACACGTTTATGAGTTAGCACCAGTGAGTCATATTTTAACTGAAATTTTATGTAACGATTTTCTCAATCAACAGTAGGTCATGATATCACAGCCTAAGCTGAAACTTAAGGGGGTTCACATTTTCAATTTGCTCAAAATATAAGCTAAAAAATTTGGTCAAAGTTTGGAGAAAATCTGAACTAAAATTGGAAGAACTGTTTTAAAATTTCAAGAAAATTAAACGTGCAAACACTATTTAACCTTCAAAGAGCAAAACATTTGCAGAATAAAAATATTGAAACTTTTTGTAACGATATTTAACAAAAAAAATTAAAAGATGCTTATTCATTTTAAATATCGTCGTCACGGTTTGCCACATTTCGTTGATATAAATTGCAGCCAAATTTTGCTCATATTTTGAGCTTAAAATCTAAACGTGTTAACAAAACCATTATAGCCAATTACCGATTCAGGAAAAACATGCTAAGTTAATTAAAATTAGATACGGCCATTTTACGTTGTGCGTACAAACAATGTTTATAGTTAAATACCGTGACTCTTAACATTGTTCAGAGACTTAACAGATGAATATAGATTCCTGAATTCCTCGAGAATGTTGTGAATAAGATTTTTGATCGACAGGACTTCTCTGTGCCAGAGACAAAACCGTGGTCTTGTATCTACGCCCTCCCTTAGATTTTCAAATGTGTTGCCACATGCTCCGAGAGGGGCCTTATGCAAATCATAGGAATACAACTTAGAAAACTGCACTAACACACGTACATGTTGCTATGAGTGACGTAGTTAACGGCTCCTCCAATGTCGAACCTGGGAGGTCTCAACTGTGCAACCCTGACGTTTAGCATCAGTAGAGTGCCCGAACGACCTCGCAGTTCTTTCCTGTTAAATATACCTATATAGTAAGTAGCAAAACAGCATAGCGTCATTGTTAAAAAGTTATATCGTCTAAAAATATATTCAAACCCCAAAAACAAAAATAATGTCAACAATAAAGCACTTGGAGCAGTTTTTTTTGTACGAAAGCAATAGAAGAACAAAGAGTCTGATGCAGTGAATCTTCGCTTGCTCTAAAGAGACAACGAGTGACAAGCCGAGATTGTGCTTTATAAAACTGGGAAAGGTATGTTTACTGAGCGCATAAGTGACTTGTCGCGCAGCGCCTGCTGTTATTTTTGCAGAGGTTGCTGTTTATGTTGACAATAGTTTGTATTGTTTTCGAAAGCGTTATTTTGCTTATAATTATAGTTAAACTGTTGTTTGAAATCAGCTTAATCACTTCTGTGTTCTGATCAGCAGATTCGGAAAATTTTGTTCAACCAACTTGTTGCTTTTAGTTAATTAATTAATTAATTACAAATTGTCATTGGTTGGATTTGATGTTTGCACTACAATCTACCTACCCAAAATTATGATCCGAATCCTACAAAATATCCATGTTATATGTGCAACCGCAAGCAGCCATCTCATAGAAGGAAAACAAATATCTATAAATAATTGAAATCTGTGTATAAAAGATGTTCTTTCAATTTTAGACTCCTCAAACTCAAGAAAATAATAAATATGGGCAAAGTTCTGTCTCGTTCGTGCTTTATTATGCATCTGAGTTTGTAATCAATGCACAGCGGAATCGGAAATTCTGTGATAATTTTTCCCCAACCACATCAATAGATAAAAAAACTTTTGAGCATGACCTTTATTTAATTAATTTTCATTGAGATGAGTAAGTTTCTAAGGTGGGATATGGGAACTCATAAGATCCTAATCTGAGTAGCGCAGTGAAGTATTTTAACCTTTTCAGCACAATATATGGGGTGCAGTGGCTGTTATAGTACACAAATTCATCAAAACCCAATAGGTATTTTATCGTATCATTACGGATTATAAAACTACAAATTAGCCCTGACCGTATAGGAACGTCGTCAGGGGGTGATAAAATCTGGGACTTTTTGAAATATTTTGAAACTAAAATTTTTTCTAATTTCTCATGATTTTTTGTAGATATCAATGTTTGTTGCCAAAATTTTCCGCGCCACTTCGGCGCCCGGGGAGGGAGTGCCGAGGCTCAGGGCATCAGGCTGCCTCCTAGGGGAATTGGCGTCGGCGCGACGATTGCTCGAGCTTAAGGAGGATAATCCCCCTCTCACCCCCATGACCACAATAACAAAACTATAAGAATAAAATGATATTTAAGCGTGTGTCTTTGATTTCCTTTTATTCCCGTTTGAGATTGATTTTGTGCGAAGTTTGGAAATACTGCCCCTTAAAAGGAAAGAATACAAGAAGGAATATATACTTCAGTCCACGATTGTAATAACTGTTTGCACTGTACAGACGTGCACCACAACGCAGCCCAACATATGGTCTCCAGCATTCCACCCTCATGGTAGGCTTCTATTGCGAATTTTGAGCAGTCATCATGGCGCAGCTTGGCTTACAAGTGCTGGCATGAGTTTCTACAGTGTTCGGTGAACCTGTTCCATATCTGATACATTTATGCACATAGGTAATTGTCTCAAATTTAGTAGTAGTTCTCTTGTATTTTTAAAATGATGCATTAAAATTAGAAAACGAGTGAGACTCCCGATAGCACATCAATACCATGTAATCAACAGGTTCGTCGACCACGATTCGAGGCACGGCCCTTTAGTGACTATCCTGCTTACGAACCGTTATTATTGCCACCCGTTGTAATAGAAATGTTGTATCAGCTCATAATCTATTAGGTTTTTATCCTACAACTGTTTGAGGATTTTGTTTTAAACCGCAACCAGCGTTTTGTGAAACCGGTGGTACGGTAAAACATTAATATATTTATGATGCTCAAGATTTACTCATACTATGGGCACCATATTTGGCAAATTTTTGA
The DNA here is from genome assembly GCA_030248225.1 of Trileptium ribeirensis. Lineage (NCBI taxonomy): Eukaryota > Metazoa > Nematoda > Enoplea > Enoplida > Thoracostomopsidae > Trileptium > Trileptium ribeirensis. The sequence goes on along the minus strand of JASANE010005049.1, from coordinate 31,440 downwards.
AAATATTCTTCATAAATGTATAATTTTGTACATTTGTCGAATCGTACGGCCTATGAGCATCTAACTGATGGAAAACCGTTTTTTAAATTTCAAAAATTTCTAATAATGGCATCATATATCTATATAGGCCGTGTATGACCATCAAAAACACAATAATTACTTCTATTCGACAATTTTTTGGCAAAAAAGACTGGGTATTTACATAGCAAATCTATAGTACAGCTTTACCTTCAAAACTAGCAAAAATTCCGGCGAAAGCTAAGAAGAGATAACATAGCGTCAGCCATGGCTAGTACTTAGTCGTTAGCGTCAATGCAAGTTTCCTTTGTGCCAGCAAAATAAATGTAGATTTAATACTATGTTAGGTCTTAGAGCAAAAAAGTAATCCACACATGGGACTGCGAAGCACGTGCAACTATATTATAAAGAAATGTTCAGCTCAACCTCTACGTTGTCACAAAATCTGCTTGCCTTTGTGATACAAGTCCGATTAGCGTTGTTTCACCATAAAGCAATGTTTTGCTTTAAAATACAAGATTATATCAGGATTAGTAATCAAAGTAAGAAGCAGGAATCTTGCTTTATGCAACGTTATGCTTTGGAATCGGGTTAATGCAACGTCAAAGGACGCATTGGATGGTGGCCCGATTAACGGGCTAAACGAAAAAGATTGGTCACAGCAGCGGACTCCTGTTGCTGCACGGGAAATGATGACGATCTGAAATCCGGTTAAAATGGATGGTAGCAACTGACAGGTTGCTTGCTGGAAGATGTAATAATCCAACAACATCAACCACTAACAGTATATATAAGATATATAACGAAAAATAACATACAGACTGCTTGTTTCGAGAAAAATAGCTGACACATCTAATATATAAGCAACACATTAATAGTTGATGGTATACAAAATATGGAATAGTATATTCTTAACGGAAAGAACCTTGGGAGTGGGGGTAAGCCGGAAAACGACCAGATTATCATGTAAGGGCATGTACATTAGTATGACCGAAAGCCGAAAGAGCATTAGAGAGAGTTGCTCTAATGCACCATTGGTATGACCAAGTACCATACTGCTCTACAAAAATTTCTTAGGATTATGACAAAAAGGAGGACGTTCTCTTTACAGACTCGACTCTTGCTTGACTGCTATGACAATTTTATGTTGTAAACGATTTCTAAAAGAAAAATTTCAAATCACAATTCCAAAGTATCATAATAAAATCTTAATATAAATTGTGGTATTCAACAGACATGTAGCTAGTTGTACCTCTTCTCGTAAAGTTCAGCACGAATCTTGGAAATATATATACCGCTGCTATTGTGAAAGTACCTCACTGTTAACGCGACAGGGATTTCTAAATTACTTTAGCAGTATTATTTACGTTAGCAAAGCATGCAAACGCGAGGTTACAACTACCAAATATAATCGCACTTCTCTGAAGACGTAAAGTAATGAATAACAATTTAATAAGACACAAAATATGCTTACAACCCTGTACGCATGAAATTTGCTTTAAACTACAGTTTCTGCTTAGGGGTTAATGTAAACTTTATTTTCTTGGACGCCTTGTGAGAAATCATTTTGCGTCCTCTAGATATTGATTTTAAAATGTCAATATTAAAATTAACTTCCACAGTTGGTGATATGTCGCAATCAGCAATATAACATATTGTGAAGTGTATACGAATTAACAACGACAAATCCGTCAACTTTAACATTATTTCTGAGAGCAAAATACTGCTGAAATTAAGCTGAAAAATTCTGTAGAAAGTGTGGCGTCCTTTTAAAAACCGATGCAGTGACACTCTGTTGCTTTCCAAAATTTACGTTCACTTAAAAATAAACAAAGACACTGATAAACTAATCAATTTGTCATTAAGTCGCTGTTGATTTCCAACGCAGCATGTGCTGTTTAATATACTGCTGTTTTTGTAACTGCTATGAAAAAGCTCACGATTAACTTAAAACCTAACAACCGTGGCTACTGGTTTAGTATATGATTAGATATGAAAATTTGTAATTTTCTGTTTGCGATAAAGCATGATTCAATGAAAAACCAAGCGTAACGCTAGGTTTATGCGTGAGTAAACTTAAGCTGACCCCGCCAAGCATCCTGTTTTGTCATTACCTATATAGAATCGCAAACGCTTGTTACAGAAAAGTGGCGTAATTTCATTCCGTTTTTCGCTAACTGAAAATTGGCAAATCAAATTCAAGTGCCCGAAATTAGACTTGTGTTCGAACAGAATTTCGGCGATTTCAATTTGCAGAAATTCGGTTCCCTAAATGCATTATCGCTTAAATTTGGATTATAACAGTGTTCGCGAACAAATTTAATACATAAGTGACATCACAATCAAATCGACAAATTTTCGTTCTCAAAAAGTTAAGTAATTTTAATTAAATTTTTGCGGACACAAAATGTTTAGATTTCAATCGGAAGCGCTATGTTCGCGAACAGTTTTACGCCGATTTCAATTGACCAAAAACTTTCCGTAACAAATTTTGTGCAAAAATACAAAACAGGATGGTTGGCGGGGTCACTTTAAGTTTACTCGCGCATTACGTGGACAAAAACCAGTATATACATGTGAATGGACACATTAAATGTAACCCTAAAATCAACAAGTCATCATGTTTTAAAATATACTTATGCTCTTTGTTATGAAGTTAACTGTTGATCAAGGATTTTTAGCAGAAATATTTCACAGAAACTCTACAAGAATGAAATTTATCATATTCAATTGTAAAGCTCACAAATCACGCTATTATAGACACTAACGTTAAGGAAAACAGTATCGTACGGATTTGTCATGTTATATATATTTGAAAAACAGTACCAAAAAGACGCCTAACACTGTTGTAAATGTGTTCATTTTTATTGGTTTAAATTGTACGACAGTAAGCAGAAAGAGGGTTCGAAGACGACGAAAAAATGCATTAATCTGTAGCTTCTGTAGTATCAAAAATGTAGTAGTATCTTAAATATTTGAAAGCAAAAAGTGATACAGCAAACGTCTTTGGCGCGGAGTTCAAACTCGCAATTGTGCGACACTCGCTGTGATGACTATAAACCACTCGGCGTTTGCAGAAAAAAATTATTTCTGTAGATGTTAAATGTTAAAAGAAATTTCTTTACTGGATACCTTTGGAAATGTTCGAAATAAGGGCTAGTTTACATAAAAATGTATTAAACGCATTTTTAACGGCTGTAACTAATATTAGGTAACTTTAGATTGTTATTATATTGTTATAAACATCGGGTGAGGGCGTTAGAAATTGGAAGTTTTATTTATATTGTTGTTAATGAAAACTATGGTCAAATTGACAGAAAACAGAAATAGGAGCGTGGAAAATTTTAAAAAAGATTAGCTCAGTGTAAATTTCGAACTAGCTATTAAGCATGATCTTGAAATGTTTTATAAAGGCCAACGGTAAATATCTGGGATCAATGACTCAAGAACCGATTCTATAGAATTATTTAGTGGATCTAGTTTAGTTTGCAAACAGAGTTATATCGATTCCATGAGGTGAATACTACCCAAATATAGTACGTCACATGTTTAACCTTTTAATTCCTACAGTTTTTGGAGAACAACAAATTACGTTTGAGTGTGCAGTATAAACTAAATTCGACGAATACTGCGCGAACCCACGCGTGTCGTTGTTCGCTCACTTTGCAAGGAGCTTTAAGGTTCCGAGAAATAGCTCCGAGATAGCTCAATAGTTAGTAAACATGACTTTGACCCGAACGTTCAGGGCTCGATACGTCGCGGTGAGCAACAGTTGTTCATCAGTACCCGAAACGTAAATTAATTGGGGAAGCAAAGGGTTAATCAAAGTTTAGTACGTTACTCGTTTGGTGAAAATTTAGTACGCCACACGTTTAACACTTTAATTCCTGCAGTTGTTCGACAACAACAAATTACGTTTGAATGTGCAGTATAAACTCAATTAGACGAATACTACACGAATCAATGTGCTTTGTTGTTTGCTCACTTTGCAAGGAGCTTTAAGGTTCCTCCGAGCAATAGCTTCGAGATAGCTCAATAGTTAGTAAACATGATTTTGACCCAAACGTTCAGGGCTCGATATATCGCGGCGAGCAACAGTTTTTCATCGATACTCAAAATGTAAATTAATTCGGGAAGTAAAGGGTTAATATAATTTAGTACGCCAGACATTTAACCCTTTAATTTATACAGTTGTTTTGCAACCACATATTACGTTTGAGTGTGCAGTATATATCAACTTCGACGAATACTGCAGGAATGGACGAGTGCTGTTCTTCGCTCGCTTTGCAAGGAGCCCTACAGTTCCGAGCAATAGCTGCGAGATAGCTCAATAGTTAGTAAACAAGGCTTTCACCCGAATGTTCAGGGCTCGATACTTAGCGTCGAGCAACAGTTATTCATCGATACTCAAAATGTAAGTTAATTGGGGAAATAAAGTGTTAATAAAATTTAGTACGCCAGCCGTTTAACCCTTTAATTTCTACAGTTGTTCCGCAACAACAAACTACGTTTGAATGCGCAGTATAAAGTAAATTCGACTAATACTGCACGAATCCAAGAGCGTTGTTGTCTGCTCGCTTTGCAAGGAGCCTTAAGGTTCCGAGCAATAGCTCAGAGATAGCTCAATAGTTAGTAAACATGACTTTGACCCGAACGTTCAGGGCTCGATACCTCGCGGCGAGCAACAGTTGTTCATCAGTACCCGAAACGTAAATTAATTGGGGAAGCAAAGGGTTAATTAAAGTTTTGCACGTTACTCGTTTGGTGAAAATTTAGTACGCCGCACGTTTAACACTTACTAAAAGTAAGTTAACACATTTTAACGAGGACATTATTATGCTACCAAACTGAAGTTTACCATTATTGGAGTTGTTAAAATTGGACGACAGTCCTACTTAGCGAAATCATATCAAAGGTTCCTGTATTTCGGATAGAGGTGTGAAAAACCGAAATATTTATGCCAGGTAAGTTCGGCTTTTGATACCGTAGTTGGGTTGTCAGGCAGAGAAACTAAATTTGATTTATCGGTAGGTGTGGAAGTTTACATGGCTAACTTAGCTTGAAGCCTGCTAGCAGTTTCCACTTCATTTATTTTCTTAACCAATCCTGACATATCATAGCATAAAGACAAACCAAAAATTGTTACGATGTAGTCAGCTTCGAGAACATGAAAATAAGTTTAAATCACAATCTATTTGGAAAAAATTCAAACAACAAAAAGAACATGTAACGGCATTAGGTTGTTCAACAGTACTACTGAGTTCACGTTATAATGTCCCGAACATTTGGAACCTATGTTCACCACACAGTGTCAGGCACACTGTCGAAAATATGGTGCCTTACACAGCGTCATGTTTTCTATAATTTTTTAAAGGTAGATAGCTAGGGGTATTGCCACTTCTCGACAGTGGCAAGCACACCGTGTCTTCTTGCGGTTTTATTGAAAGTGTTCGGCATTGTTTCATCAACGTCCATATGGCCTATATACAAATATCGAGATTTTGAAAACAACTACACAGAACAGTTGACTAATGAACCCCATTAGCTACACATAATGTCCGTTACAGTTAATTCGCGCTAAATTGGCAGCTAAGAGTGTGTGCGACACTGTAAAGAAACAATGTAGTAGTTAGGGGTGTGTCATAGACCCTCGAAAATTGATTTACAGTATGCGTGTCACCCTGACTGTCTATACGGCAGGATCACGACTACAGGGAGACAAAACTTCCAAACAGCGAGGATATTATAAAGCGAACACGCATGAAGCATCATAACGATGTTTTCATTCTTGTCCAAACGAATATGTTGCAACGTGCAGCAAGTCGTTTAAATTGCCACGGCAAAAACAAGTGACAAACTTAAAGCACCGACTTTTATACACTGACTTAACTGAAACTAAACTTTGGCATACATTTCTGCTATAGCGTCAATTAGGTTTACGCAGCCCATTTGTGTTGCTGCTAGTGCACTAATTTTTATTTAAAAGGCACACACTTTTCCAAGTAAATGCCATTATACGCTTTATGTAAAGTACCGTATCATGTGCTTTGTTAGTGCAGAAGAAACTAACGATATCAAAATGTCATGACACATTATAAACAATCTCCAACAAACGCTGAATCAATCTCTAGTAATCCAAACACAATGGCGTTTGCAGAAAAGAACCATGTGTTTGGCAGACAGGATGCAGGATTATCAACATTCAATCCAATATGGGGCACATCTTAAACACTTTTCTTCTATATTTCAAGAGCATTGATGCTTCACGTGGAGGTGCTTCGGCTCCACCTACACACCTTCCATCCGTCCGTAACTGACCCACGTTATAGCAGGCAAGAATTCTCACCTTCAGTTCAGTACCACGTTGCCATTCGTGTATCTTCCTCTGTTCTGTTCTAACAAAAAATTACTGAGATGATTTATGCTCTCGTTACAAAGTCACGTGAAAATTTAAAAAAAACAAGAGAAAATAATACCATTTAAATATAGAAAAAAGCGTAACTTTTCAGGCCTACCAATTTCTTTAACATTTGTTTAGGGATATAATAGTGTTCTCATTTTTATTAATTGTCAGATGGTTTCGTAGTGCAACGTAGATAAAGAAACTCGAATATATAGTTTTCTTATGCCAAATGTTGCTTAGATTATTATATTTTCTGGCGATATTAATGGTCGGAATTTTCACATCGCAAAGTTTTTGGAAGTTTGGAATAAATAAATACAAAATGTTAACGAGCGGAAATAAGACTCATTTCATGCCAAAATTCGGGTCATATAATGACTGTTTTGATTATCTTGGTTTATGACAGTAAATTTAACAACGGATTTATCCTGCAATAGTAATAAAAGACATACAGTTTGATCGACTAGTTGAAGAAAAATCTGCCAGTGACGATATCGGTGTTCTAAAAAAAGCAATTGCAGAGGTAATTGCTGACGAAAATATCTTCAAATTTCCACTCAAGGGAAATTTTGTTGTACCAGTGCGTGTTCTAGTCGGTTATTGATAATTGAGAAGCAAGAAAAAAAACCGTTTTGTCCCCACAGTATTATGCCGAACAAAAGATATCTGATTACTAAAATATCATGTTTTGCTATGCAAGGCCAGATGTTTAATATAGTTTGAAACCTAGGTGCATTACTAAAAACCGAAAAATACTAAAATCAAACACAAGCAGCATAAGAAAAAAGATAACGTGCGATCTACGATACAACTCATCTCGCGTCAGAGCAATATAATTAAACTCTTTTCTCATCCTGCACGGTATAACTGAATGGTGTGAGGACTTGTGGATAGGCACAACCTTGCGCTTTAGTCCTAGTAAAGTAATAAGCCTTTTCATCGAATTTCTGATAAATATACTCTTAATATTCGCATCGATCCAGTCATATTTATGCTATACTGATTCCGTCAGCCTTTCAGTTATGCATGCAAGTTGTTCTCCAACTTTTCATCAGCAGTACAAGTTGTTCACTCGAAAAGGCGGAAAGTTTAATCTGTCAGGATTGCTGGCAAACGTGATAAACTTAGCTAATCGGATTGTAACAAAATGAATGCGAACGAGATGACCCACCCCCACCATAACTTTTTGCCGCCAACACTTTTGGTGGACTTGCGATGCCCCTGTGCAAGAGTTTCAATTAAGGAATTCTTCTGATGAATGCGGTAAAAACAATATCAGATAGAAAAAAAACAGCAAAAAGTGACCTCGATTTTTGTTTACGCATGGTCATCTTTATGCCAAAAGTAATGCAAAAAATTTAACCTTCTGTATTTCACCGCCTGTCCTGCTGTAAAGCCCATCGATGTTACATTATGAACTAACTTTTGAAAAAGAATAACCCAGACACCTCAAGTATGCTGATGCTTTAACCTGCATCAGTGCTAAACATCAAGTATAACATAAGTTTGAAAAAATATGCATAGGTCATTTGACTCATCACTTGCATGAATAGTCGCATACTTTTTGTATGAACATTTGGTCCGTAATAATATCTTATCTTACAGATCACAATTTGTCTTACTTGTACTAATTTTCGCTTAGGCGCTTGCAAACTTTTGTCAACCAGAGCTGGGGTATCGTGTCACATATGCAATTACAGTGTCCGATTTATTACAATACCGAAGCGACATCTGTACTGCCATCCCAATAATTGAACAAATGTGGTTGATACTCAGCAGCAATCCAGAGAACATATGTTAGATTGCCGAGCCGCGTGAATTATTGTTCATCTCAGGGATAATTATGGTACTACTCTAAAAATGTATTTCCATGAAATTTAAGAAAAGTTTCTGCAGCACTACATATTCTTTTAAATTTAATGAACTATTCCTTGAAATTCCAAAGAATGATCTTTTAAAGTGTTATCTTATTATAAATTATCTTTGAAATTTTAAGGAATGCATAATACTTCATTAAAGCTTCAATATAACCAAATAAATTGAATCAATTGGATTGAAAACTCTAAGACACACCAACCATTAATTCGCCCGAATGCTGCGTTTGTAATGTTTGACCCAAGTGATATAATTACGTGCCCGAAATTGCTCAAAGTGAAAGCTTAAAAAATGTTGTTAGAAGCCCATTATATCAACATCCTAATATGTCTATCAGGCTGCGTAAAATAAACCTACCACTCCGACCAACTGACTCTACCTAACCTGGACAAACATTTAATTCCTAACTATTATGGGGCTAATTTTTATCTCTGACGTCTGGGTCAAATCGTCGTTCAAAAACGGCGACACACCAGTGACGTTAAGACTATTGGTAAATGCCACTACGCTATTCGACGCGTGAGTTTTTTTAGTAAATCTTAGTACTTTAAATATATAAAGCCATTTACGACACGATGTGCAGTAAACTGTCACAAATCATTACGCCAAAAAAATCAAATGCCCGGGGATAAACTTACGGCATGAAAACCCCTATTTCGAGCCCTAGTCTGACCCTACATTTTCCGCTTTTTGAATCAAATGTTTAGGACAAACCGTCTAAGAAATTCGCTGAATTTGCCACAATCTTAAAATATATATAGATATAGAAATACATATAGATTTGAATATGCATTTGTGAAATTTTATATCAAATCGGAAATCTCCGAAATAGTAATAAACATTATATGAACTATGAAGCAGAATTTAACCAATTTGTGTAAACCATTACAAACGCAGAACAAATGCGTTCGAAATGTTAAATAACGATACGATTATTCCGGTCACCAAGAAATACTATTAGTCAATTTTATATAAATTCCAGTATTCCGTTACCTTTTAGGCTCAGGCTCATAGCTCTAAATTGATTGTTGTAACAACGAATTCAGTAAGGCAATTTCAGATTAATGATGACCTCAAGCATATTCTTCTAGATTTTATGCACTCTTCTGAAACGTGATATCATTTAAATTATAAGGATCACATAAGATATAAATAACAGAGTCGTCAACCGTTTCAGTTTTAGAATTTTTAGCAAAACATACTGCTTTAAGTTATGCAAAGCTGAAAACTAGATACAATTACGCAACTAACAAAAAGATTTAGAAAATCGAATTGTCAGCCAGCACAGAAAACGGCAACATGGGTAAAGGCAGGCACGCTGTTATTGCCAGAAATCAAGCTGGATGCGCAAGCCCATCCTTCTGTGACCCAGACATTATACGTGCAGATTATAGTTTTTACTTAGGAATGTGATTTTGTATCGCATCAATGAGGTATTACGCGTTCCTAAGTTCACATTTCTTCCCGTATGCTTGCGGTATTTCGTAAGTCTAAGATAGCGTAAACCAGGTAATCGACCAAAAAATCTTCACGATACTCATAAAACCTGTACAAGATATTTTACGTTATGAAATTTTGATGAATCCCATCCATAAATCTAATAAAAACTGTCTTGATGCGACCTCTTAGCTTTTGTTTAGGATTTCAAATTCGAAAAAACAAAACACTGGCCATGGAACATTTTATCTATTCATCCAATGATATATTATTTTATATTCTGGTGCAAAGAGTAAAGTAGCGTCTCCATACCTCACGTACGGAAATCAGCTTTAAAATCATTCAATCAAGTTTTTGATCAACTTGATAAGTTAAAAACCTAATTTGCTTATCTTTAAATCGATCAGTAGATATGAAACATAAAAGCGTTGAGCAATGAGTGTGACTATGGATCTACGATGTTAGTTTTATGAGACATACTATTACATGAAAACAGAGGTACACGTGGCATCAATCCAATATCGAACAAAAACATCACTCACATCATCATACAGCGAATGGCGTAACATGAATAGAGTTACGAGCAGCGCCGAGCGTTTTCGCCTGTCTGACGATAGTAATCGCTTTCTTTGTAATTTATACAATATTAGCAATAACGAATTAATCTTGGTCATTGTAGCATAAATAAAGCATGAAATTATACAGTAGTGATGCATAATAAATAATTTAATGTCATAAAAATTGGCGAATAATATAGTTATCGATGTTTAAATTGCATAGCGAACAGCTTTTGGGTAATAAGAACCTGCGCCTTACATAGCTTGTATTCTAGTATTATAGAATATAAAGTTGGATGTTTGTATAGACTACGACCAAGGACATCATCAACGCAAAAAGTGTTGCGTCAACAGTGCTGCTCTCATCTGAGCCTAACTGTTTGCTGTTATGTAAGCGATAGGGCACCATCCGTAATTTGTATATTCCTGTCACAAACTCTGTTAAACATGCGCAGGATACAGCTACCCGAACTCGATGTACTAAGTTGTTACCATGCATCGTCAGCACACTCTTAATTGTATAGGTAGAGGAAGGATCCGCCACCACAATCCCCCACACCTGGCTTCTATTCGAATTTTTTTCATGTTTGCTCGAATTTGGAATATAACTTGGGGAGGGAGATAAATCCAGAGTTTCGAAAGCAGAATAAAAGTTGGAAGGGCAGGTCAAAATTGGGGGGACGCGGAAGTTGGAAGAAGATGCACGACAACAGTGGAAAACTTGCGCCTCCTACCTGAAATTTGGGACATATGATGGAAAATAAACCGCGTTATCTCACAACCATATGATGAGTGTGACGTGATTGCCATACTCTTTCTCAAGTGTTCATCATAAACTCTTGTTAATACATTATTTTAAAAGCAGCGTAAAATATTCAAACGAATACGCCACACAATATTTTAAATTTAATGCTACATTTCAAGCAAAATTGTAGGTATTTTAATACATAAATGTTTCATTTTGTGCAAATATTCCACTTTACATATTGCTATTTGCGTGCCAAAATGCCCAGCCTTTGTCGAATTTTTGTAATTTAGATTGAATTACGCCACTAGACTTAGTGGCTTACGATCGTTGCATCATGAAGTTAAAAATGGGTTTAACATTTGTAAAAAAACGTTTTACTATCTCGGAATTATGCATAACATAAACACTGACTGCTTATTACAGATTTTGATTGTGATCTTTTAGCAATCGTTTCGTCTTGACATGACTGAACCAAAAAATTTTGCGTACACATCTTATGCAAAGTAGAGTTACCGTCGTTTTGCTATCGAAATTGCTATATAATTTAATAATCGGACCGAGGTATTACAAAAGACATAACAATTCGGCGAAATTTCATAACAAACAACTAACTGATCATTATTTCTTGTGAAGAGTTTGACATTCTTTGAAATTATCATATATATCTGTCCGTCACGCGATGCATATCGGTGATGTTACGGAAACGGGAAAATTGTAAATTTTTGGGACTGAAAAGCCGGGAAATTTCTGGTAGGAAAATTTCCTTCCCAAAAATTCACGAGTTTTAAAGAAATAAACAAATTTATGTGTCTATATGACATATATCTAAATAAAATATATTTTCCAGCGGGAAACCGTAATTCCTAAAAAGGTAATATGGGTCACTATTATTATCAATATCACACTATTATGTCCCTATAATAATTATCAGCTTTATTCGGCAAGCATAGTGCATAATATAGTTAGAAGTTAGAAGTAATAGTAACCGTCACTCGTGTAGAGAACAGCTATACAATAATCAAAAGTGAAACGCAAACTAGCGTTATCTGTAGCCTGAGTCTTAATCTAAATTTATATAAGGATTTGACTGAGCAGGACACTGTCTAGTGAGCTGCCACCCCTGAACCTCCTCGGTGGGCTTGTCTTTTTTCTAATATGCAGCGGCCTTATATACATCAGTTAATGTAGGTTACCGTATAGGTGTTCTCTACACGAGTCTCGCAAAATCGACAGTCACCAGACTGATAATAACGATTTAACACACCAGGTATAGATTTAGAAGATAGCCAGGCACCCAGCAACAGGAGGAACAACCGCCCCCACGCAGAAATCAAGCCTCGTCCTTCGTGCTGCTCCCTTCCCCAGAAAATACCATAGCACACCGCGGTTTCATAGCAAAAAAAGTACTACAGTAGTTTTTCCTTCGTCAAAATAGCAAGATCGCTGGGATTTGAAGCACAAAAATCATTCTATTTTCAAGAAACGTAAGTAACGCTATGTTAAAGTGTCAAATTTCGAGCATCATTACTGCTAACAACAAATACAAATAACCAAGACAACGCTGTTTATTTCTATTCCAAATTGAATAAACAAATCTGACTGTAAACACAAACGAAAAGAAGAATATTCGGTTTGGTTACGATTAAATCTGGATCGTATTTGGTAGCATTTTGGTTGGCAGGTAGAGCGCAACAAGCAGTGCCGTATCCAGATTACCACCCCAATCAATCCCCTCAAGGCAAAAATTATTAAGAGCGTCCTTCTCGACCACCCCCAAGTTGCGTCACAATGAAAAATGATAGAATATTACACCGCGTAATCATATTATGGCTGTCAGATATGAAAAACGCAAATTCTATATTGATGTCGCTCGTTTATTGTGTCGCTTACAAAGCTAGCAATAATTTGTTGTATCTGCTATAAAGGTTTTGGAGAATGCTTGCTAATTTCACCAATTTTTGCATATTTTCTCCGAATTTGCCAATGTTTGCCGAAATTTCCACAAGTGGTGCGACCCCCTAATTGGATATTCTGGTTACGTCCCTGGCAGCACACTATTCAGAAATAAGGTGACGCACTAATAAAGCTTTAACGGAAACTGGAGTAGGGCGGTTGTCCGGCCCTCTTACTATACAGCTGTCTACAGCATACACCTTTCAACACAAAATCATATCGTGGGTACTGTTGGAAGAATCCATAAAAATTATTCATGAATACCGAGATTCCTGTTTCCCAAAAAGCAAATACATAACTGGATCCAGCATAGAACATGAGGACTTGTTTTATTTTGGCTAAATCACCACTAAGCATAAGAATTACGGTATCTAAAATGCACTACAAGTCACACTTGTCAAACAGGACACTTTAATTTCATAAATATTTCTACGCCTGTCACGACCTGAAACCAAATAATGCATGAGTAAACTGAAGCCGCACCGCCTACGATCCATTTTGGACATCATATAGATAACGTTGTAGAACAATGCAATTGTTGCAGTGGCATGTTTCGTATTTAAAAATTTTCGTTCGCGAACCTTTTTTATTTATTGACATAAACCAAAAGTTCAAATTTTCATCTATTCGAATCAAAAGTAGCTACTATCTGACAAACTGGACAGTAAAATTATAAGAGCACCGCATCATGACAGCTGTCTTGACAAGTTACTTGGATCGAGGAACTAACTCCTGGAACATTTGCCATCTATAACGCTTGATTCGAGGCAATTTAAGTCGTCTCACCCTCATATGTGTAGGGAAAGCAAATATTGAACTGCCAATTAATTGACCACCAGCATCGTGGCACTTATTTTAACCGCTCATTACCAACGAACTGTTTCACCATAGCAGTATTTTAAAATTTATTATCATAGTGAGCTTTAGCCGTCTTTAGGTATATTGTATGGTTAAAATAACGAGTATATAACAAAAAAGAATAGCTACTAAATCCAACGACTGAATTAGTTGCCTCAACAGCGGAAGCAATTGAACAGCAAGCTTTGGTGCACACATAACAAATAATAGAGAGTGGTACATTATTTTTAGCCGAATATAATAAAACACTGTATACTTGGTTAGCAAAATGAAAGGCAAAATAATAAGTAGGAACAGGAAACAGTTAATTATCGCTGAGTTGACGAAAGTTCCTTTGTTGTCTAAAAATGACAAGGTTTCTAACCAGGATTAGGCACCTTATCATGTTCCATGATTTCAATGTTCTAACGATGAAAAACAATCTATCTATTATAAGCAGCAGCTTTATAATGTCGAAATACATATTCCTCTAAAGATTTCTGCTTAATACAACTTACATTGGAAGGTATTTAATAAATGAATTTGTTTAAAATTATGTGCCATGGCAATTTTCATTTTATAGAATCTGGATTAATAATCATTTTCACATGATACACTAATACACACATTGATGTTTTTACGTAAACGTATTGCCTAAACCAGACGCCTCGCTGGGATGGTTGGGTTTTGCATCACTGTTAACTTTTAGCTAGCTAGCACAAAGCATGAGTACTACCAAGATACGTCGCAAAGGATAGAAAATAAACTCTTTTCAAATAATCACAACATAGTTACACCTTAACACAAATAGAATATTTCATTGGGAAAATAGTGGTGATATAGCATACAGCTTAAAATAAGTGTTCAAATCTATGCTAAACCAAATATTGCCAGGCAATTGTGAGTTTTGGTAAAAACATCATTACCTATGCGATTTTGACACTATGCTTGTTGATATTGCTCCATTATGATCATTTGTGATAAGATGCGTGCGCCAGGGCCAAATTATGTCACGCGTCCAACTTAACTAGTTCGGGTGAAGTATAGCTTAGCTGGACTACTATGGTACATTTTGATAGCTTAACTACTCTTAATGTGACAAACAGAGAGTTTAGCTACTCTCTGCGTGACAAACGGAAGGTCGGGCTTAACTGTTAGTTGAGAAATTTTATTTAGTATTGTGCTTAGTGTAATAGCATTTTGTTTTATAGCATTTTCACACTAATTCTAAGCTATATATTTGTTTTTTAATATACAGAATTAAAGTTTTAAGCAGTATGCCGCCTTTGGGGCATTATTTAGATACGTACAGAAAACGTTATGTTCGCGGACTAAATAGTTTCTGACTTAAGTTATAGGGCTAAGCTGAACGCCTCGTGACAAAAGAACAGTCCGGCTCGACAGTCAATGAGAAACGCATAGCCTAGCTAGGCTACTAAAAATTTTAATAGTCGATCTGGACTGTCTGCGTGACATAGCAGCTAACCCATTTGAAGGCGTGACGTAATTAGGACCATGCGCACGCATCTTATTATAAAAGGTTCATTACTCATTTATCAAAGGGGCTATTATCTAAATATTATGCCTGCTGGAGCAGTAATACGCTACCTATAATGTGAAAATGTTTGTCTGATAACTTCAGTCGTTATATTACATACGAGAACTACAAAATTCAACTCGATTTAGGCTTAAAAGTTGGAATTATGAATCCCTGCTATACTGCTAAAGTAGGCATGCTCTAAATGCTTTAACTGTTAAATCTATGGATGACTAAAGTTTATCACAGGTAAAAATTACGGATATCCGCTCATCCGTTCATAAGCTATGACAGCCACATTGTAAAAAGCTATGCAGTAGTTCTGTAACCCAGAAAAAATAATTTCTTGCCGAAAAATAATTATATTTAGTAATGAAAAATACTAATTTTAGCGTTTAGTGTAGATGTTTACAGAAAATGTTATTGGTCCCATGCAATAGACATTATAAAACTTAGTATATACAAAAATTTGTAGATGTCCGCAGGGCGCATTGGTTAAATACTTTAGATGCCCGATGATCTACAAATATTAATGATTTTAATTATCTGCTGCTAAACCCAGGAGTAATTATACTTAAAATCGATACTTATGTTTAAGGTGAAAGACTACAAATTACAACAGGGCCAAATTACGCGAGACCCGAAACTGTACCATTTTCAAGAGAAATTACTTAGCTCATCCAGCTTGAAAATAATTTTTTTTATATTGAAAATTACTGGTTTTACTTTCGTACGGTTGGTTCAACTCAGAAGTTTCATTAAACTCTCTTTTTAACAATGCGCGATCTCCCAGTGCCACAACCCCTTGGGGAAGCCACTGAGTTTTGCTTATTAATTTTCAAGAAATGTTTATTCCTTTTGAATATGATTTGGCGCATTAAAAATTATATACAAAAAAGTCATATTATTCTTAGCATTTTAATGCCACTGAATATAGCAAATCGTACCTTCTAGCACAAAAACTTTCTCATGCGTAAACAAAGCTTTAGTTTTGACAATTAAAGCATAATGTTTACACAATTTTAACAGGAATACAGTATAGAAATCGCTCACAGCCACATCAATTTGTTCCTTGAAAACCTTGAAATTCCTAACACTTTTTTTCCATGTTTCGCGCAAAACACTGATCGAAATTTAAGTAAAACTACATTTCATTCCCAATTACTGTTTCGATAGTGCCCGCCGTCCTCGGGGTTTCTTCCTTGACTCAGTTTATAAAGCGTGTGTATTAGAAGACTGGATTATTAAAACCATCTGCTGTATGCACACGGAAGCGGAAAATACAAGTGTGCGCTAGAACTGGCGACTGGGGACCAATGTGGCTTATCTAAGTACACTACACATATATGAGGACAAAATATACTCAGCAGTTTAAGAGAGACAATATGCAAAGCATGAAAATACACACGCGCGGCTTTCAATAAAACGCTCCAATAATAGCTGCTCTCTGGAGGTAGATTGTGTTTTGAACATAAACTCTGTACACATAATAATAATGTTGATAAATGTGTATTGAATTTATTCCAGCGCTCAAAATGAGAACTGGTTGTGCTATTTGAATCGACACTGACGTTAGCAGATGAGAAGTCAGACTATACTATGACAAAAAGTTTGCCACGACTACTGAGTTTTCCTGATTCCCTGCCTTAGTCTGTCTAGTCTTAATCGTAGGATTATGCTGGAGGATTTTAGAATGTAACCAGCCTCTGAGATATATGCAAATTCCTCAAATTGTATAATAGTGTTTAGCTTACTTGTATAAGTAACTAATGTATTTATATTGATACTTCATAAATTGAGCAAGTTTCTTTAAACATTAAAACATTGCGTAACACTTGATACATTATGTACGATATGTATTTTTTACGTAAAACAGCTCAAAGTTTGTACGCCAACGCCTTTGGAATATGTGGTCAACAACACTCAGATAATCTCTAAGATACACTTACTATATCTCTTTTAACCAATATCGAAACAAAGATACCGTACAATTAAGTCGTCACAACCGTTTCAATATGTAAACATATTTCGTTGGCTAAAAGGCTTAAACTAACAATTATTTTTAGCTGACACATAAGTTTGCCCAGACATAAACATTAAAATTTTCGGTTTTCAGGCACCCTTCCAAAGCTAAAAATGTGCTGTAGCTTAACCTAAAAATTGGTATTCAATTCAGCACTCGCGAGCGAAATCTACTGAAAATAGATTGTCTTTCCCGCTATTGTTTGAGCGGACAGAGATACGCAAGTGAAATGGCTGTCGTAAGAAATTTGATACGTCATCGCGCAAAATGCACTGAGAATAACTTCCTGTGTAGCATTTTTACAAAACGAACAGTCAGTGACGGACACCGTCTCTGAAAATTTACATTACACAATACTAAGTGTATGTGTAATACATCAGCTACAGTCATACAAAGAATAGGTGCAATGAGGTGGTGGGGAGCGATACAGGGTCACTACCCTTAACGGTCGGATTCCATCAAAGTGCATTTACACCATCACCCTGAGGCTGCAAACCTCCACCGTCCTTACCCAAGAACACCAAGGGCGCATTGAAAATACTAGCTAATATTGGTAAAATCAACAAATGACGAAATACTGGCAAAAACCATGTGGAAAAGTTAGGGACAATGGGGGAATTTTTTGGTTGCCTCCTGCCGCACCCTATTCGCAGCGTAACCCTACCAACTGTCGGAAACGTCAATCCGCCGAAACCAACAGAAATTGGGAACCCAAAATATAAAGGTATTATTGTAGCAATAATGCAATATATTAGGAGTCAAAGATGTTGCTTTATATTGTTATTGCTATTGTTATTACCATATCGATATTAGATAATGAATATTTCAGGGATTACAAAAAGCTTTAATTCTGAGGAAAACAATAATATTAGCTAATTATTCTGTCGTCTCTGTGATTCGCGTGATCCAACTGACGAACAAAACTTTGACTAACCTTCGATGTAGCAGACAATTTTTGATCTATTTTTCGGAATTGTTTTCGTAAACCTTCTAACACAAAGCGAAATACCAGTAGAAATATAATGCTAAACTGTCAACATTAACGTTTGTTTATGGCCACATACATAACCTTTCCAACCACAAAATGAGCTCAGAAGCTATAATAAAATTACGAACCTAAACAATAGACACATAATATTACGCGTCATAGGCAGCAACAAAACAAAATAATCGTGGACATAGTGCCACTGCGACTGAAAGCGAACATTGCACGAAAACTATTGCAAAATTGAAACGCGAGCCAATGTATTAGTCAGTGGTGTAGCTAGTGGGCAAGCAGAAAATTTTGCGTCCCCGACTAAATTTAGCATTTTATAATAATTGTAAACTGTTGTGGAAGTAATTCGAGTTTGAAAAGCGTGATAAATAATTTTACGTTTCAAAACTCTGAATTTCATTTTCATGCTTGCGAAGCAGATGAGAGGGGGCGCCCGTCTATGACCCCTCCTATCCGCACTCTCTACGCCCCTGGTATTAGCATAAAAATAATGCATAGGTATATATATTCGAAACATTCGCCTACTTATTAAAACCTTCAGAAAATGAAAAACGCGTTTTGGGTGGTGTTTGATTATGCAGACACAGTTTTAGAAAATAAGTATATATTTAAGTATATATTTCAGCTATCAATTGCCCATTCATCAAATTTCAACTTTAGGTAAATCTAAGTGTCTGATAAGCTACTGCTTTACACTTACTGAGAATAGAAAAACTAGCGACGAAAATACTCGATGGATGACATATGACCAACCTATCCACGTTTATGGATTCGCACTTGACTTAATCTTTCTAAGCCAGTGCAGCATAAAAGCAGTAATACAAATTGCTAGGACGTTCAACGTTAAGCCATTTCGTCAATCTGTTTCTATTTGGAGCATTGTTGGTTCGACTCACAGACTTTCCTGGCTTCTCCAAAGTACTGAAAACTTATAACCCAGTGCGCATAAGCTGGCGCCAGTTCTGGACGGAGGGAACTTACTGATCCTACCAGGAGCGTGATTCTACCGGTTGTTTTGGGGAACCTGGAAATATTATAATTGTCAGAGAAGTATAAAATATGAGTAATTTAACGATTGACCCCAATTATACATATTTTGGAAGGGAAACTTTTAGCGAATTTTAGCCCACAAAGAAAAATTCCCTATTTCTTAGCTAAACAGAAATGCCACTTTGGCTGCGCTATAAACTGGAAGTAGCCAAATTCACCTATAGGAATGAACTGGAGAAACCTAAGGGGGGAGCTGGTAAGCATACGCAGGCTTTCGCGCTGGAACAGCAGCCTGCATATATGTCTTTAATATACACTTCGTGTTTGTCATAGCAGCATAGGATTTGAAAATGCTTTACACAACAATAAATTATATCTGCTAAAATTTAGTTTTTTTTTCAGGTTGTGAAGATTAAATATTTTAATTGTACGCTGCGTGCATATAGCTCTATTTAAATATTTGACAAACGTACAACTGTCTTCGAAAAAACCTGTAGTATTGGCCGATAACATAATTTTAAACGGTACTGCCTATTAAGTCTTACGAATATTCTGTTTCGGGCCGCAAACAGAAGCTCGACTTGGTTAGATCAAAATATTATATGGAATAACCGAAATTTAACATGAGTCAATATTTACTATATTCACATTTGAGTCTCAGAGAATTAGCAAAACATGTAAGAATGATGACATGGTCAGTGGTGGGATTTGTGTCAAGAGAACTTCTATTTCGGATTTTTAAATGGGAGGCGGCATCTCGGCTTTGTGGATATGACACTGATCTTGGACATTGTGAACTTTAAAATTTTAATTACTGCGGTATATTACTTAGTCATAAATTTTTATTTATAAAAATTTCATTTTCTAATGTGTAAGTTTAAATCATATGTTATTTCCAACCTATGAAAACGGATGTCATTTTATGGTATTCTCTTTGAAGGTCTTAAATTTATGTCGTGAGTCATGGAATTAAATTATTTCGGCTTTTCAGAGGACAGAAGCACCATTGTAGCATATTGCCCTAAGTATTGCAGCGTTCACATTGTAATTCGCTTCGGGTTAAGTTGTGCTTGACGTCTTAGTTTATTGACTTGATGGTGTCACTTATATCGTCAATCTAATGTTTATATAGTATGGCTGACACCATAGGTAACCGCCCTAGTATTGAAGATACAGACAATAAAAGGGCAAATACGAAACTATCGTAAGAACACGTTATTAACTGTGGCACAACTGCTAGTCTACCAATGTAGGTACGTATCAACCTCACCTTGCTATCAAGAAATTAGACATAAAGAGTATCTGCCGCACCCATGCAAAATATAAATATTTTAGACATGATAGTCACACATTATGTTTCCCGCCAAAACAAGTGATAAAAAGTTTTTGAAAAAAACTCGTTTGGGATCTCATGGACAATCCCCCCCCTAGCTGCGGCTCCTGAATAATTCCCGAAATGTGAGCTCCTAGACATTTTCCTCCCCAAGTTTACCACCATCATTTACTGCATTTAGTAGCCCTTGAGAGGGCTGTTGGAATGCAAAAAGCTCTGTTAATATAGATCTTTAAAATTCTCTGCGGTGCCACGGTACGCCCGCCATTGGTCCGAATGAATTATTGTGCATGGCAGAGCCACGTTGCGTATGATCGGCACCAGGGTAGCGGCATCACGGTGTTCCACGATTACCATAAATCTAACGGCAGGATCGTGACTCGTGTCCACCATACCGAAAACCCATATCTGCATATCCATCTTAATCTAATAAATATGTTTTAGTATATTACCGTAGCGTGATCTAGACCCAATAAATATATGCTCTATATGTCTATACAGAATACTTGGAAAAAATATTCCTAATCAGCATAACTCCAATTTGCATTGAAATGTACTCGGTTGTGCGACTCAATTAATTTTCAGTTTTGAATAACATTGCTGTTGATAGACCCTTGTACTAAACAAATCACTGTTATGCACGAACATTTGTTGATCTATTACCCTTGCTGCTGTAACCGACATAATAAATTGTTATTTCAGCACAACCGGGGAGGGAGCATGTTTTATGTAAACATATGTGTACGTTGATGGATTAAATGAATTGTATGCTTAATGATTTAATTAGATGTCGGAGAAACAAACCCTATGTGAATAAAATGCACCCATCGTTAGCTTCGACAGGTTGTGAGCAAACAGACATTTTATGGTTGTTGTCATGTTGTCATGTCATTTGTTGAATGTCAAAATTAGTATTTCAAATCTGTCTTTTTACATTTCGCAATGAAAAAACTTGAAAATCGCATAGTGCTGGAGACGGAATAAGAGGATGAAGATAACAGACGCAATACTTGAAACCAATGAGTCTCAGTAACAGGGATACTAAAATTTATATTTTTGAGGAATTTGTGCGAAGGAACTGATTTGATTTACAACTGTGAACGCGCAGTAAATAGTTGTCTAGTGATATTAGTTTTGTCGCTCAGCTTGCCATTAGTGATTGACATATATACTTCAGTCTACGAATTAATGTTGAAACTAATATTACAAGATTTGATTGCATTTGATTCATACATGCCTAGGTATAGTGTAACAGCCCGAAATTTTGGGAATATTTAAAACTAGGTCGAAAATCAACATCAAAATTACGATTAGCATTACAGAAACGGCCGGGTATTAGCGGAACGTAATTCCAGTACTTGGATAAGTGTAACGCTTGCTCGTGTAAAATAAACTGTTTGCTTTCTATCATAATACTTTATTATTTTCGTCACACTCAACCGAATGCGACTGACCGATTTTGTTGTATGTTGGAAGAAACATCTAGGGACACTGATAGATTGCAACGTTCAGTTGAAATGACTTGACCCATACGTGTGACAGACTAAGGGCAATCGTATATTGACGGATAAGTTACCGAATAATATGTGTTTATTTTATTTGATGATCTATGACGCCTACGTGTCAGAACGAATCTGAATGCACTGGTCTGAATATCTACACAAATAATGGAATGACACTGTTGTAAGATAGGCGTTCGAAGAGCAATCATAGCGCAATTATATTTGTTCCAGTATTCTTAGCCGAAGCGCTAAGTTATCATCTGATCTGTAATCATAGATGTTGTTATAATTTCTATTTCTCATGGATGAATTTACGTAACCAGGGTACCAGTCAAATTCATGTTAAAAAAGGTTAGATTTTAATTCTGAAAATTTCGTCTAACTCTACAACCGAACTACCGGTACTCTACAAGACTATTGCCGCTAGACATTAGATGTTTCAAATTGTGTATTCGGGTTTGCCCAAGACCAATTCGCACGCGCTTAGGTGCCCTGAATTGAGCGTATAAACGTCCAGTTGTCATCTGCTCGAAAACTTATCAAAATATCCTAAGAAGCAACATTTTTGGAATTCAATGTTTGAAGTGGGTCCTTCCTTATAAGTTTTGTCGCAAATCGAGGGCACCAAGCCTTCTATTTAAATAATTAACCCGGGACCTTCAAAATCGTCACATTATACACGCAAAACGACCTCTAGCATTCCGACTAATGAAAAAATCTTAGAAATACTATTTTTTTAGTAAGTGCCCTGGCAGATCTAAGACCTGATAACACTCGTCCGCCTGCTCCTCTCTAAAGATATAGAAGTTTCAATCTTTATTAAACATATTTATGAATTTTAAATACCCGAAAGTGCTGTCTTATTTTCACAAAATGCTTCGCAAAATGTCCCGCCCATCAGGGCTAGGTTTGTGTTTGTTTTTGTCCCCTGTTGGCACGTTTCAGCCACTGTTCCGTTAATATCAGCGCTGGTAGCGTTTTACTCCTATCATTGCTGTGTCGGTCGGCAGCAATATAGATGTTGTTTGCGACTGCATATGCGTTGTTTGCATAAAAATTTAAAGTTTGTACTTGCCTACAGTTATGGATTTGTTCACATCGAATTTTCAAAATTTAAAATTGTCTTAAAATTTGCTGGTTAAGGGCAAGAAAATGCCCTAAAAGCTTAACCCTTTCATGCCCGAATTAATTTGAGTATCGTGCAATGTTTGACAAACTCAAGCCCAGGGCCGGCGCTAGGAATATGGGGGCCCCCCCCAAAGCCGCAAGCGGGGGCCCCTGCCAAAGTTGTAATTACAACATCAACTTATAAAACACAATGAAATATGTCCAGAGTGAGATGCAACACTTAGCCTGAATCACAAACATCTTACAAAATAGGTGCCTGTTTTTGGCAGTCTACACAGAAGTTTTATATAATTGAGTCAAAACGGAAAAGCTTGAGGTAAAGAAACTTAGCACTCATATATGTGCGCGGCTTAAATGACTTGGGCATAACTGATTTTGGTGCTCAATTAAAACACAGATACTGTCTAAATACTCAATTAAAACATAGGTACTGTCTAAGTGTTCAATTAAAACGTAGATACTGTCTAAAATAAAATACGCATTTAGTAATACATGCCTGCTACTGCGAAGCGGACGTAATAAACATTACATATACTAGCGGTCCAGCCGAGTCCGATCTGTTCATGAGGCCCCCACTAGTTTATCACACAAGCGACAAAATAAATCTGTTCCAACGCTGTACGCTGCGGGAGTTTTGCTTTTTAGAACCTAGGGGTGAAGTGGTAAGAATTTCGTTTGGTTTTTTGAAAATTTTTACAATACCCATTTTTGCCAAAATATGTAGCACAAAATTGCAGAAATCGGGGGCCCCCAAAAATCGGGGGCCCCCCAAATGATGCGGATGATACTAAGGTAGCGCCGGCTATGCTCAAGCCTGGTCCAGGGATCGAACCCGAGACGTACGGTTGAAACTTGTGTACACAAACCACTGAGCTATCTGAGAGCTGTTGCTCGGTTCCTTAAGGAACCTCACAATGCGAGCGAATAACAACGCGCGTTCAAACGTACAATATACGACAAACTCAGTAAACACAACGAGTCGCAACGTGCGTTGGGTCCATTTGGACCTTACGGGCATGAGAGGGTTAAGGAGATAGACATAGGTGTAGAAAAAGGAATATGCTGATCCAGCCAGTCCAGCCCTAATTGTGAGCTGTTTGGTGCGTTGCGTTTTATTAGATGTTGTCGCCATTTTGATTTTGCTCCGCGCGTCCTTAACGAATTGTTCCCAGAACCGCGATGTTTTTATGAGTGCAAACATTTTGGACTCTTGTCCTCAACTGGTTCCCTAACCCGGCGGGCATGTTTTGTGAATAGTATCAAGTGCTTGGTAGGGTAGTAACTGGCATTCATAATTTTAGAACACTACTATGTACAACTTCGGCTAACGAAATGTAGTTAAGTTCGGCTAACGAAATGTAGTTTACTTCGGGTATCTGAGAAAAATCGTGCCAAAAAGAATTCAAAGCCCGGCGCCTGTTGTGACCTAGGTCAGAGAATAACTATTACAAAATAATCGCGGTAGCCTCCATAAAATTATAGTTGATACCCTCGTGAGATTTTCGAACCGACTATAACCGGACGTCAAATTCCTAGACGTGTGCTTCCACGCCGTGCGGCGACGGGAAGAAGCCTCATCAAAATTTTTCTTGAAATAAAATGACTTTCGATGATCGGGTGAGTGTGCCGGCGTTTGGGTCGCGTTACTAGTGATGTTGTCCTGAGCACCTGGCCAGGTGCCATCGGTCCACGGACAGTCTTTCTCCTTCTCTTTTACTAACCTCCCAGATAAACTCTACCGACGTTAGTTTTGAATCAACGACAGTATGGGCGCCGAATAGCTCGTGTCGCGCCTGGCTAAGTTTGTTACACGAATCGCGCCAGGCTAAGTAGAGACTTTGGAGTAACGTTATCGCTGCAAGCAAATCCAAGTGCGGCGTGATGCCGCGGTCACATTCAGTTGCGTGCAGCGACTGCACACCGTGTCATAATGCAACAGTTTTGCCACGAATTTAAAATTGTAATTGTGGCAAGTCTTTATCGCTGTCACGAAAACGTGGCAATTCATATGCAATTCCATGCCGTTTGAGACATAAACAGTAGTAGTGACACAGCGTGGTGTGGCAATGTTTTCCTATTGCCACGTTTTCGTGGTAATTGCGCTGCATATCCACATGCCGTCGTGGCGTTGTGCAGCAACGACATGTTGTGGCTTTGGTAAAGCACAGCCACGCTATGGCTTTGTTGGTATAGTAAGTAACCACACGCTGTTACATCGGTCAGGTCATACCCATAACTAGACCGAGTTCCGACGACAAGGAGTGTAGCTGGGCCCTCAGGGGGCGATTTCTTGGGCTTCCCTGGATGCTAAGGGGCGGGAAGTGCTGAATTTGAAACCGTGTGAGGGATGTGGTGGTTGAACTTAAATTTCAGGGGTGAGGTAGCCGAAGCCTCGGGTTGGAGGGGGGCGAAGCCTCAGGAGGAGTATCCGCATCGATTAGGTAATACGCAGACCTAGACCGAGGTCCGAAGTCAAGGGGGGGTACTTGTGTTTTTAGCGGGCGAGGCCTTGGGCCACCAAGGAGGGTAAGCGGCGGCAGGTGCAGAATTTGGAACTGTGAGGGGGGTTGGACCAACTTTTACGGGGCGAGGTAGCCGAGGCCTCGGGGGACTGAAGCTTTAGGAGAAGTAACCCCTATCAGCAAGTGTAGCAATACCATCCTGTAGGTTGGGTAATGCAATAAATAAAAAATCTAGTTACCATCTCAAATTGCTTTATAAAATAAGACTAAAAACACCTATATAGCTCGAGGAATTACAGAGATATAACCATATTCATGTATATTGGGTCTTATGGGTTTGACTCATTTTGACCCAACCCTGCAGCGTTGACAATAGCAGCATGTCATTCACAGCCACTTAGAGAATGAATAGCTCAATACAGTGAGACCAAAAACATACCTTGAGTAGTTTCGGAGATATTTCGGAGAATGAGATTAATTACATTTATATAGCTCGAGCGGCTACAGAGTTATCATCATTATCCTGTCCATGTCTTGTTATACTGCTAGCCCTTAATTCTCAAATTCCGCTTGTGTTTGTAAACAGCAAAATCCGACAGACCCAACGAAACATGTAGTTTTCTGACTGAAATAAGACACAACCTTTATGTTTAGAATAAGATCGTTTTAGTATTATTGCATAATTGATGCCAGGTTTTTTGCGATCCTTCCAAACAATTTAAAAAATCTGCAAGATTGGAAATTTTAGTGACATTTTATATGTTTATTAGGTTTTGAGGTAAACAACTGAACTACTTTTGACGACTACAGTCATTTTGCACGAAACGCATGCAGCAGATGAAGCAGTCTAACTGAAAAACCTCGTTAAAGTGTGTCTGAATTTATCGCTTCGCATTTCTGTTAGTTGAGACGTGAAAATTGTATTTTCTATCACAACCATCTTTAATTCTCGATTGACCCAGTCAAAACTGGAAATATAATTAATCTCCACCTTTTATACAATAATGTTGCGCAAACAGTTGCAGTCGGCAAAGATATCTAAATGTCCGAACTCGGCGACTTAAATTTTAATTTATAGATATTAATGTTGTAAATTAAAGTTTTTACAATTAAATTTTTAAAATTACAGTCATGTATATTGTAGATGAACATACAATTGCATCCAACGTACCGAATAACCAAAACTACTTGCTGTATCAACAAAGACACAGCGTGGCAATGCTTTACAAAAGCCACAAAGTGTCGTTGCTGCACCAAAGCAACATGTGGATATGTAGCATGTGGATATGTAGCGCCATTGCCACGAAAACGTGGCAATACAAAAGCATTGCCACACCACGCCGTGTCACTACTGCTGTTTAGGTCTCAAACGGCATGGGATTGCATATGAATTGCCACGTTTTCGTGGCAGAATAAAGAATTGCCACAATCACAATTTTCAATTCGTGGCAAAACTGTTGCATTTATGACACGGTGTGCAGTCGCTGCACGAAACTTACTCTACGTTTCCACCGCGACGCGCAGTGCACCAACGCTCGTAATTTATATATTTCACAAGCGTTGGCGCTACCTAAGCGAGAGCGGGCGAACCAGTTATCGCGCCAATGACTGATTATATTACAAGGGAGAGAGCTTCGTGTGAATGAAATCAGAAAACTCAAAACTCGGAAAGTGAATCAGAGACTGCTACCTGGAAGCCTAAAGTGCCGCGATCATAAAAGAAAAGTGTCAGAGCTCAGCGATCAAGGCGCTATGACAGAAAACAGGGGCTTTGCTCCCGCTCGCTCTGAGGCCAAACTTTTCTCAGATCGGACCTAAGTTCAATCAGGGGGGGGCGTCCACAGATCAATGCGTTTTGCCCTAATTCAAAGATTCATGTCATAGTTTTAACCATAATTGGCTTTTAGTGGTGTCAATTTTTTGTACAATTACGCTTTAAAATTACTTGCTCGAATGCGGGTCCATGAGTCGCCGTTGACAAGAGCATAGTCGAACCTAACATTATTTTCTCGGAGTAAATAGCAAAATTTAGCGACAAGTTAAAGCTCTTGATAGCAGACGATGTGGCAAGCACAGGACAAAAGAAAAAAATTTTTGACGCTAGAGCGCGGCTCTAGCCCTTGCCTAGTTGGGAGGAGGGGCGACGTCTACGCTGGAGACCAGTTCGAATCTGAAGCGCCCTATAAAAATTAAAAGCGAGATGCGCGGCGACTCCATCCATGATTAATTTGGGAATTTTGGATGCGAAATACTCAGAACCGTTCACCTAGCTCATCCTGAGAAATTCGGCTGCGAGATTCTTGATAACGCCAGCCTAGAAATTTGAATGCGCAGTCGACGAAAGCCCGAACAAACGTGAACTATTCCTGCCAGGTCATGTCATACTCCAGGTTCACAAGCATCTGATAATTCACATCTCCATGTTCTCAAGGATTCCAATTCTATAAACCAAAACACAATACCAATAGCTCATGTAACACAAATTGTTGAAAATTTTCTGTTTTGTGTACTGTTCGGGTTTCATTTCAGCCGTTCCCTTGATCCTGCCGCAGAGTCGTAGTTGCTGACTTATAGAGCAAGCTCCAAAAATCAAATCACCAAAAATGATTGCTTCGATTTCATTCGTTGTTCTGCTTAACAGCCATTTATGAAAGCTGGCAGGCCAAGGGGAGCAGCTGAAACGTGCGTTATCCGGACGCACGCTAGTCACACTATGGCTCTAGTCACAGATTCGCTAGCATTGCACATATCACTGTATAACTTTAAAACTTGTATACTGTATGAACCAATATTATGTGAAGGGACAGGGGAAGGTAAAGTTTGCAGACTGGTTAGCACCTTTCAAACCGGAGGTCTAAGAACAACCTCCTAGTAGTGGCCCAACCTAATATAAATTCCTTAGATCGACTTATCTGCAATGTCACCTATACTGCCACACCAGTATTACTGTCAGACTGTGAAACATTGTATTACGTATGTAATTATGAATCTATTATACAAAGTCAAAGCCGACGAAATTGCAAGAAAATCAAACAATCATACAATAAAGGCCAGCAAAACGAAACAAGAAGGCATCTGTCCTGATAAAAATCCCTTAGACTCAGCTAAACTCAATCTTAAAATATTGTTCTTCTTTTTACTTAACTCAAAATAAAGTACAATGAGTTTTCACATGGCCTAAAAACTCGGCAGAGACCGTAGGGACGCGCGTCCTCCATCCTATATCTCAATATCGTTCGACCTCACGGGTGGCATGAGCGCCGAACATTCTGCCAAGCTGGAAATTTTAAAACAATTCTGCAAATAACAAGTCTGAAGATAGTACCTAGATTCAGCCAATCGCACAATCACCCCAATGAAAATTTTAACCGCGGTCGTCTCAGGGAAAATTCTCCAAACCTATCTCAGCTCAATAAGTCATGCAAAACGTGGATCTATGGTATCCAAAAAGGTTGTTTGGGAAGACCGTGGGAAACCAGAAAGACTTTGGCAATCACTAAGTCTCCTCTTCACGCAAATCGGAACTCGACCTAATAGTGTAAATTCCAAGCAAACTTATGTGTAGTAAATCAGGGATAAGTGTGGCTGTGCCCAGCGGCGGACGGGCAATCAACTCACAAGGACTAAATGACTAGCTACATTCATAGTTAAAACATTTTAAGGGTTAACACTTAGTCACAAATAAATTATCCCGACGCCATCCTTCACCATCCGTCGCTAACCCAAACTCAAAACCGACACCCAAGTCGAGTCAAATCAAGTGAAGCCAATAAAAACAAACATAGTAATGAACCAACAGAGCTTGTCTGCAAAACCGACCGAACTCCGTGCTGCCGAAGTCGAACTGATTCGACGGGTCTTGGTGTTACTCGCAAACTCAAGATTTCTGCCCGTATATTAGGATGGCGATTTTGTCGCTATCCAATCGTGGACAATTTGTGAGCGCCCACCTTTTTAAAACTTAACCACGATGCCCAATGGAAAATCTTTCCAGAAAGTCGAAGTTGGCGTTTATCATAACCCCTCGACGTCCTAAAGGAGAGTCGGCTTCAAAACAAAATTGCCGACATCAAATTTGAATCCTCCGAATAATAGGAGGTCAAATATCTGCAATTTTGGCCCAGTTTCTATGAAATGTTTGAGCACAGCTCCTTTGTTCCCCGTACGTATATACAAATTTGATTATTCTTTTATCGTCTGGCGAGCCAGACGATCTACAGATCAAAGTAAATGTAATCTTGAATTATTAATAATTACTACATATTATCCCATGATGATTAAATACTAAAATATAACTCTATATGACGCACAATCACGTCCGACGTTGAACCTCGACCCACTTTTAGTCTTTTTCCAACGGAACCTACATAGGAACATCAAAGCATTGCATTTCTATTTTTTGTCTGGCGTTACGGATTCCTTACGACGTCTGTCGATTGGTGCCACCACATTCCAAGTATTTTTCCAAGTAGGACAAAATTTATGAATATTAAAACAAAGCCAGTGATTTAAATGATTGAATATTATCTCTGTTAACGCCAACAATTCGTAAAACAGAGTACTTCGGTGTCAAACTCGTGAACCCTGGCCCAATTTTGTCGAACCATTTCCCATACGTAACACGTGTAACATTGCACGTTCGTATATTTGTCTGAGAATTTGTATTTATCTTCGCTGACAGATTCATGGAATGTCTGTCACCTCCAAGCTGCTCCAGGGGGAACGGGCGACGGGACTGCACCCACACCGGGGCAGGAGACAGTGCACCCCTTTGGAACCACCCTCCGGGAGGGCACCCGCGCCCAAGACTGGCTGAAACCACGGCCGGGTTCCAGACCTCCCCCCCCCTTCGCGCCACTATGTGTCTATATATCGATATAACATTTAAGTCCATAAAACTTCTAATTTCATACGATCTTGGTCTTTATTTTATTAAATCGGTATTAACAAAATTCATATATATATTTATGAATATATATTATATGTATATATATTCATAATCTAAATTGCATTATATATTATATGTATATCTAAATTCCATATATATATTATATGTAAATTGCATTCAGATACATTTATATGACAAAACTATTACTATATACTTACATATTAATAATAAATTATATTGAGTTCACATCAAACTATGGTGCTTATGGAAATAAATGTATAGTTATGATCGATAACTTATGTTGATGGAGATATGCTTTATGTAAATTTTCTTTTAGCTATTTTCTGGGTATATAATCTTTTGAACTTCCTCGTTTCTCACTTACGCTAACGTTATTACAGACAGATTGCGTTGTACTGTTTCTTGTAACGTTATTACATTTACGCTTACACTTACGCTAATGTAACGTTATCAAGTTTTTTCATAACGAAATGCCCAAACGTTCTCCTAAATCCAAGGAGCGACATTCTCGTTCTTCTGACTCCAGTTCGCTGGCTTCTTCTGCGTCGAACGTCAAAAGTTCTGATTTGCGTTTTAAATCTAACATTGAACATGTTCGTTTTTTGCGTACACTTGATAAGCGTATTAGATCCTGTATTACCATTACTACTGAATATAAAAGTCGCGGTTCTAAAATGGGGAAGCTGCTTAAGCAACTCAACAAGTGTAAGAAAAGTATCAAGCGTCGGAGG